>APFE030457959.1:20330-35807 GCA_000404065.3 Pinus taeda
GAGAGGGAAGAAGAGAAAGATAGAGAAAGGGAGGGGAGAGGTAGAGAGAGAGAGAGATGGGGGAGAAAGGTAGGGGGAGAGAGAGAAGGAGAGAGGGAGGGATATAGACACAAATGGAAGGTGGAGAGAGAGTGAAGAAGAAAGAGACACACAAATACAAATATAAACATAGAAGTTAGATATAGAAAGTCGTGACTATTTTAGTTTTTCGCTAAAATAGATGTATTGATTTTAGTGTAGTTGTTGATTTCTAATTCTATTTGATCGCTTGGACTAGATGCATTGATTTTAGTGTAGATGTTGATTTCTAATCCTATTTAATACCTTACACTAGATGCATTGATTTCAGTGTAGATGTTGATTTCTACTCCTATTTGATTGCTTGCATTGGATGCATTGGTTTTAGTGTAGATATCAGTTTCTAATCCTATTTCATAGATTGCACTAGATGCATTGATTTTCATATAGAGGTCGATTTCTAATATTATTTAATGCCTTACACTAGATGCATTCATTTCAGTGTAGATATTGATTTCTACTCCTATTTGATTTCTAATCCTATTTTATTTCTTGCACTAGATGCATTGATTTTAGTGTAGATGTTGATTTCTACTCCTATTTGATTCTTTGCACTAGATGCATTGATTTTAGAGTATATGTTGATTTCTAATCCTATTTGTAACACCCTCCTCCCACATTTACCCAAGTTAATTGATCTGCTAGGGTAAACATGTGACAAGTGGCTACTATGATTTGATTCAACTCCCCATGTATAGTTAAGGAAGTGGAACTGACACCACACAACCAATCTGACCTTCAACACATGCCAGAGAATCTCCAGGAGCCAACCAACCTTTCCAAGTGACCAACCCATGAGGAAACTTAACATTTTACTGAACTAGAGTCTCATTCGATCCCATGACATGGGCATGCATGTGACTAGGACCCTATAAGTGCTCTCATAGCAAGGGCATGCAAGCAACTGGGGTTTTTTTTAGTTAGTTCTGAGCCTGTGACCTCGGATTCTATGCCACTTTTTCAGGGCCAAGACTCAGGCCATTGCACAAAACTCCATGAAACTTCAAGAAACGAAAAGTAACATCGAAACAATGATACAAATGCAAATACTTGAACAAAGACTTGATTGGACCCCTACTATACATGATATAAATTCCATAAAACATGTCACAAATATGCATTCTACAAGTCATAACAATAGATTTGATTATAGGAGTCGCATACTTATCTGAGAATCGCTAAGAATCATTGATGCCTTATTAGATTAGCTGCATTATCATCTATTTGGTCATATATTCATTTTTCATTCATTTATAAATCAAAACATGATGAGATCCATACATCATCATTATCATAAAACATACCCATAACCAACATATAAAGAACAAAAATAGTAAGGATGAAATAACCATAGAATCCACATATAAACCAATACATTTACACATGAAATAATAAGGATAAGGAACTCTTGTTAATGAATGAAAAATCCAACCGGTTTGGGACTTCTAGGAACCACCCGACCATAGATTGGTTGAACCAAATATTTCTTTCAGTCAATATCCTCCATGCCATATTCCAAGCATGAATGTGGGAATCGTAACCAGAATCCAACCAGGGCTTCCCAAGGCCAAACCACCTCACCCTCATCAATAGGACCAAAATTTAGCACAATCCCCACTAGATCATTGGGCTCCTAACAAGTATATATTCCACTGTATTTCTCCACCTACACCATGAGGAATTTTATTGACTCCTAGTCCCTAGGCTTTATTGCAATCCACATTCGGATTTAGGGATCACTAGGCCATAATCAAGCACCACCCTTCAGGTTTTACTACATATCCTTCCATTCACCAGCTAAGATCTCCTCGGCCTGATCAAGGGCACCCACCTCTAGGATTTACCATATATCCCACTATTCACCAGTCGAGGATTCTTAGGCCCACTGAGGTAACAAAAAATTCATCTTTACCACAACCCAAAATCCAGTTCAGGGGTTACTAGGCCAAGGCTTTATCGTAATCCGTAGTCCAATTCAGGGATCACTAGGCCATGTGTTATTTATTTCATAGATCCACCTCACTCAGTTTTGAATCTATCCAGCAATCCAACTCAACCAAATGATGAGAACCCCATCACACCATGGGTATCCAAAAATGCCAAGGCTAGGCTAAAAACCACTGTCAAACCAGGAAAAGCCCATGCCCATGACAACAAGAGAACCAAAAACACACATGCATAACCATTCATGCTAAATATAGCAAGGAAATCACACATGGAACTTGATACCTACAAATAATCTCATTGTAGCTGCTAGATCTTGCTCTTCCTTGCTTTATCCTTTATTTCCTTTGCCTTCTTTTCTCTTTTTGATCCAAGGTTGAAGTGCTCGAATAAAAATCTAGTGTCCAAGAGTGTGTGAGAGAGAGAATAAAGAGAGAGATCCAAAATTGAACTGACAAAAAGGTACCCACTAATTCTCAAAAGCCTTGTTATTAAAGAGGCCTATATTTTCTTCAATTTTCCATTATTTTCCTTCATTTTCCTCCGCACATGCAACCTATGACTTTTCACTTTCCTTTTCTCCTAATTTCCATTATTTTCTTAAATAAAATGGAAATTAATGCCTCATGCCTTTCCAAAGCATTTTCCATTACCTTTGCCAATTTCCTTAGCCATAATAAACCAAATGAACACCCACACTAGGATGTTTTTCCCAACATTCAGCTTAGAATAAGTGTCTCATAACTGTGGTTATTATTTTTCCTTTATTAACTTTATTTCCATGCAATTTTCACTAGGGTTGTTATAGAACCCTCCCCCTTGGGGGAACACCATCCTCGGTGTTCAATGACACCTACAACCAATAATATTGATGTAAGAAAAATATAATTCCCATGGAGCTTTATAACTTAGCTCGATGCAATATTTACAATGACCATCTTATTGAAAATAAAACCAACATGAAAACCATAATGACATGACACCTATACCACTTATTGGATCTTTATAACTCAACTCATGGTGATATTTACATCCATATGCATATGTACATAAACCAAAACATCATACCAAAACATATACCAAAAACATTCTCTCAACCAACGAATAGAAAAGGATCCATAGCCCGAATTTGATCCACCATCTCCCATGTAGCTTCATTGTGCCCAAATTGCTTCCACTACACTTTAACCTATTCGATTGCTTGGTTCCAAAGCATGAGAATATTTCTCTGCAATATACATTTAGGTTCTACATGGAATTATCCATATGTCTCCACTTGCAATACAGGCCAGTCAATCATATGATCAAAATCTTTAACATACTTCTTAAGCAATGACACAGGGAAAACATCATGGAATTTCATTGTCGGAGGCAGCGCAAGTTGATAGGCTATTGGTCCAATCCTTTCAAGAACCTTGAAAGGTCCACAAAACCAAGGTGCCATCTTGGCACAAGATCTAATCACCAAGGATCTCTTCTTCAACTTGATATGCAAGTACACCTATTCCCTAACCTAAAACTCCTTAAACAACCTGTTCCAATCTACATAGATTTTATGCCTATATTGTGTTGTCTTAAGATCTTCTTAATTACCTACATTTCTTGTTCCATCTCTACCAACATATCTGGCCCAATCAACACCTTGTTAATTGGATCACTCCAACTCATGAGAGTATTACAACTCCACCCATACAATGTCTCAAACAGACTCATCCTCAAAGGTTCCTAATACCCATTTTTGTAAGAAAAATCAACCAGTGGAAGATACTCTTCCCACATTCACTTCTAATGCATCACATACATCCTAAACATGTCCTCCAATATCTTGTTGACCGTCTCTATCTATCCATCTATCTGCAAATGATAAGTTTTATTGAAGGCCAACTTTGTCCCTAAACCTGCAAACAACTCCTTTAAAAACTTGGAAGTGAACTTAGAATCCTTTTCTGACAAAATATTCTTTGGAACACTATTCAATATGACCACATCTCTTATGAATATTTGTGCTACATCACTAGCTGAATAAGTAGACTTAACTAGAATGAAGTGCACTACCTTTGTCAACTCATCCACCACAACCATGATGGAATCATGTTATCTAGATGTCCTCGGAAAACATGTGATAAAATCCATGGAAATGACCTCCCATTTCCACTCAGGAATCAGAATTGACTGTAGTAATCCACCTGTATGCTTACATTCTACTTTTACCTGTTGAAAATCCAAGCATCTAGCCACAAACTCTTCCACATCCTTCTTCATATTCGACCAATAATAAAACTTCTTCACCATTGTCAACGTCTTTTGATATCCTGGGTGACCTGAATATGTTTTCACATGAAACTCTCTCCAGGTAGTCTTCTTGACCTCACTACTATTTGACGCATATATCATTTCCCTAAATTTGATCAAACCATCTGATGTAATACAATATTCGACATCATGATCACTTGTACCCTATTGTAACTGGTGCATATGCTCCATGTACCTGTCATCCTACTAAGCTGCCTATAAGATCTGATTCTGTAATTATTTCCCATAAGAACTCATAGTTGATATATGATTCACCTGTATCTGCCTGCTAAGAGAATTTTCAACCTTGTTCCCTTTACCTTTAATATACATGATCTCAAAGTTGAAATCACTAATTATATCTAACGATCTAGCTTGCCTGACATTTAAGTTCGATTGATCAAACAATTATCTCAACCCACTATGATAACTCATCAATACAAACCTTCTTCCAAGAATATAGTGCCTCCACATCTTCAACACATGAATGATAGATTCCAACTCAAGATCATGTGTCAGATAATTATGCTCGTGCTCATTCAGTTTCTCTGACTCATAGCACACCACTTATCCTTCCTACATAATAAATCCACCAAGTCCTCTCCTGCAAGCATCTATGCATACCACAAAATATTTTTTCGGATCTACAATCTTTAACACTGGAACATTTGTCAACAATTTCTTCAATTTCTCAAAACTAGTTGCACATTCCTTTGTCCATTCAAATTTCTTACCTTTATTTCATAATGACATAATATAATATGCAATGCGAGATAATCTCTTGATGAACCTCTTATAGTAACTTGCTAACCCCATGAATGATCTTACCTCATCCACATTTCTAGGAACTTCCCATTCCATGATAACTCTTATCTTCTCTAGATCCACTACTATACCTTCCTTGGAAACCACACCTTTGTCTGAAAGAAATTGCATTTGCTAAGATTGGTATACAACTAATTCTCTACTAGAAATCTCAGCACTTTTTCTAAGTGCTCGGAATGCTCTTCCTCATTTTTAGAATATATCAAGATGTTGTCAATGAATACAATAACAAATTTGTCTAGATAAGGATGCAACACACTATTCATCAAGCACATAAAGGTATTTGGAGCATTAGTCAAACCAAATGGAACTATAACAAACTCATAATTCCCGTACCTAGTCTGAAAAGTTGTCTTGTATATGTTCTCTTCCTTAATGCGTACTTGATGATATCTAGATCTCAGATCAATCTTTGAGAACACTATTGCTCCCTTAAATTTATAGAATAAGTCATCAATCCTTGGCAACATATACATGTTATTGATGGTTATCTTGTTCAACTGCTTGTAATCGATGCATAACTTGAGAGTACCATCCTTCTTCTTCACAAAAAATATTGGTGTACTCAATGGTGATACACTTGGACTAATGTATCCCTTGTCAAGTATTTCCTTCAACTGTAGCTTCAGTTCTACTAACTCTGGTGTGCTCACTTTGTATGGTGCCTTCGATGTTGGTGTTTCCCCTAGTACCAACTCAATAGAAAAGTCTACTTCCCTGTGAGGTGGAAAATCTAAAATATCTGTGGGAAATACATCCTGAAACTGTTGTAAGATCGGGTACCTTATCAATACCTCTGCATCCTCAACATCTTGACCTTTATCACTAGAAATATGCATTGCAAATAACACACACCCTTTTTAGTGACTTCACTTTGCCAGTGTAGATGTCACTATCCTAACTGATGTTGTTTTCTTCTTACCTTGCAAGATTCTTTGTTCTCCATTGTCATCCAAGCACTCAATGGCTTTGTCATAAAAATCTACCTTGGTCCTATGAATATATAGTCATTCCATACCCAATAGCATACTATATGATCCCAAAGGAAATACATTCAAATGTGATGATGTAGGCATACCATTCAACTCAAAAGCACAAGCAGGGTTACCCAATGATGAATTCTCTTCTTTGTACTTGTATCCAACTACACTAACCAATATTTTACATGCACTTATTTATTCAAACCACACTTATCCACCAAGTTAGGGTTAACATAAATATAATTAGGTCTAGGGTCAATCAAAATATAAACAACTTGATCACAAAGCTTACAGTCCATCTCACTTATAGATGCCTGATGATCTACCTGTTTGTTATCTAGTGTTGTATAGATACAAGGAATGCTCTTCCCAACATCCACAATAGTTTGTGCCTCCTATGCACTATAGATATGAGGCCTACCACCTTGATTCTATGAATAATCCCTCCTAATATTCTCCTTAACACATTTCCAACACTGCAATTGTCATGTACCATCACCTTAATTTTTTTGTTTTAACCCATGTCCTTTTGTAGCTACTTTGGACTTCTTGTATGGTGTAACATTCTCTTCCGCATTCTGAGGCCTTGTTCCTTTCAGATGCCATTTACCTTTACCTTTATTTTTATCTTTCCCTTTCCATCCTTGTTGATATTTTTTCTTACGCTTTGACTATTCATTACAATATTTCAATTTCCCAATAAATTCCTCAAGTGACCAAGGCTCATCATACTCAATATCATCTCTAAATGCTATTGGAAATCCACTGATAAATCTCTGAACTTTGGTCTTCTCATTTTTAAGATACAGTACATACCTCAAAATCTCCAGGAACTTGGTCGTATACTCCTCATTTGTCACCAATCCCATTTTGAGCTCATGCAATTCCCTCACTTTGTTGTCATATTACCTTTCTAACAAGTATTTATTCCTGAAGAGTCTCTTGAATTCATTCCAACTCAAGTATTTTATCTTGATTCCTCTGACTTGTTTTACATCTTCCCACCATATTTCTACTTTCCCTTCGAGGTTGAAGATAAATACTATGGCTTTTATATTCTCTGTTTGCTCATGCAGTTTAAAGAACTTCTTCGTCCTAATTAACAAATCCTCTGCATCCTCCGATTTCTTCAAATCTCCATCAAAAGTAGGTGGCTTAGCTTTCTTAAACTCATCCGAAAAATATCCCTTGTCACTCCTCTTGTAAGGATGATAACGTTGATGATTATAGTGCCTGTTAGAACCAAAGCTAGAATAGTACATGTGTCCATCACCTCTCCTATCTAGAGTGTCTAAGAACCTGCCATCTCTAACCATATCATCCCTGTCCAACCTGTACTCACCATGAGATCTACTTCCATATGCCCCATTAGATTTTTCCTCTTGCCCATGGTTGATCTGAAGTGGTCCCTATCTTTGCAATTCTTAAAAACTCTGAAGGATTACTACATTGAATTATCTTTGTTTCTCTTGTGCCTACATGATTCTATCATTATCTGCTTTGCAACTCTTTAACTTCCTTCAAGCTTCTCAATGCGTCTTCCAAGTCAGAATAATTCTGAACACCATGCTGCTCATTTGATCCATAGGGAGAGTCTCGAGAATTGTAGTCTACCATCTTACTAGTCATCTTTGATATTATTCTTGTGAAGCATACCATGTCATCTAAACCAAAATATAAACATAATCAACATACCTCAATATAGTTCAGGGAGGATAAAACATCTACAATATCAACCAGATTAGCGCAATGCATGTATAAACATAATCATAACAACATATAGATGTCATCCTATCCACATTCAAGTCAACACTGCATGATTATATCAACCACACATCATGACCTCATGCATGATGACTACAACCATGCCAGTGTATGCATAACAATATATAAGCACTCACATGCATAACCAATGCATAAGATTAGTGCAATAGATGTATAAACATAATCATAACAACATATAGATGTCATCCTATCCACGGTCAAGTCAACAATGCATGATTATATCAACCACACATCATGACCTCATGCATGACAACTACAACCATGCCAGTGTATGCATAACAATATATAATCACTCACATGCATAACCAATGCATAACTGACCGTTGTAGCGGCTACAACCACCCTCCAAAATTTTTCCTTACCTTCGTTTTGGAGCATCCCTACCAACCTTTCGCAACAGCATGTCTTGCCTTATCAAGTACACAAGCTTCAGTGATTTTCTTGCGGAATGACATCCTACCCATCAAATATTTTTTCATCCCCCTCACAAGATGTTTCACTAGACTTAGTCTAGCTGTAGGCTGAGTAGCTCCCTCAAGAAATTGTGCAATTTTGGAGGGAAACTAGCCTTCCCTCCAGAAATTATGCAATTCTGTCTGGAAGCCTGTTGGGCTCCATAATTGCGCAAATCTGCCTGTCACTGTTCACTGAGAAAGTTGCACAATTCCTCCTAGAAAGGTTGCTCAACCTAGAAATTGTGCAATTCTGGGTAGTAGTCAACTACTTTTCCCTAAAATTTCGTAATCTCTCTGGGCAGCTAGCCCAACTCTCTTCCAGAAATGCACATTTTTTCCTCCCAGCTGAGCAGATTGTTGCATGTGCAGTTGAGTTAACCGGTTCCCTCCGAGACTGAGAAAAGTTGATTTGCATGCATGGGCTACTCCTCCCAAGGCAACATACAAAGGAATCCCTTGATTAAGGGATCTATTTTTAGCAACTTGAGGTTACATGCAAGGATTATTTCAAAAACCTCCCATCAAGTGTCGCTTTTCCTAGATTTGTGGCATGCATGTTGCAACCTCGATTTTATCAAAACTCATCAACCGAACACTGGAAAGCTCATTCCTCACATCAACCTTGCAGCTCTGGCATCCCACATTACATCTAGGAGTCGTTAGCACATTTAGCTCAATTGTCTTGGGGTAAGCTCGTTGTTCATGACTGGCATTTCGTTTCTATCACTTTTTGTGTTTTTCTTTGTGTGAGTGTTGTCTGCTCGATTTCAGTGAGTGCTTGTTGTTGTTTACATGCATACTAGCTTGTATTAGCACTATTTCAGTTTTTATTAACATCTCACTATTGTCGCATGTATGAAACTTCTTTTACATGGACAGTTGTCGTTGTGCCAACTCGCTTCACAAACATGCATGCCTTCCCATTTCCTAGATCCTACACTTGTTGTTTGCATGAATGATCATTAACTCGTGTTTTCACTCATCTCATCATGCATTCACACTTCTCATGTTTTCAATCACCCGTTAGCCAGACTGGGCTGCCTTGACCTGGAGCGTGCCTTGCCTGGCTAGCACTGCGCATTTCCAAAAGCGAGGGCTCTACCTTCCCTCCATAAGTTATGTAATCCTAGCTAGGCACTAACCTCCAGGATTGCATTGCGCAATTCTTGGAGGCAGTGTCCTGTTGGCCCCAGAAACTACGCCAATGCAGTTTGCTGGTTGCATGTGTATGTTGACTGAAATTGCACATTGCATAGTTTCAGTCCTCAGCAGGCCAAGCTGGACTGTGCATTGTGTAGTTTTAGCAGTCAGTCGGCCTCCTGACAGCCCAGACTATGCTTTGCACAGTTTTGGTAGTCAGTCTCCCAACCTCCTGACAGAAATTACACGACCTTCATGATCAGTCACACAGGTATATTGCAAGTCAGTTCTCAAGTTCGTTTTGGTTTTTTACTGACAGATTTCTTGCCATGAGTGTTTCCATGTCTCTGGGTATCACAGGTGTTCATCTGCCTCTCAGCAACATAGATACAATGATTTCTAGGAGAGCAGAGTCGAAGACACCATTCAGAGCACACTTGGGAATGTAGTCGATCAATTGTCTATGAAATTTCCTACCCACGAAGATATCAAGTTGTTCGTAGATAAGGACATCAAGATATGATGATAGCATCATCATAGCAAGCAATACCATGAACAACAAGTAGTACCAGATGCAATGAAAGCAACTTTGGAGACTCAGGCTATGAGGTGACGGCATGACATGAAGATCGCACAAAGACAAATAATGCAACAGAGAATTAGTTGCATGTGATGAAGCAACAACTCAAGGAAGAAGAAGAACAAGATATGCATAGATAAGAGAATGAGTTGCAGCAGGAACAGGTATAACAATGGGTGCAACATGCACTTAAGGATGAAACTGCACCCGTACAAGTTATAGATCCATCCCAGTAGCTGGCACGACGCAGACATGGTGAGCAGTGTTGTAGATTGCATGCAAGGGAATTCAGTGGCATGTATGTCATTGTGCACATGCATATGATCTAATCCATTTATCACACTCACTGAGGCAAAGACAAGAAACAAGTCCAACTGGAGCTGAACATGTAGTTGACAGTTGATGCGCATGACCACCAGCACACACTGGAAGATCATCACAGACACTATGCATTAGTGTGTTTCTGGTTTGGCCACACCCAAGAAGACCATGCACCTGTTAGCAGACGAGTTGGATGGAGGAGCCACACCAATGCACCAGGATGCAAAAGAGGCAAGAGTTTGCTTCAACAAGATGTCACCATGGAGTGCATGCACACCATCATGGACGACCAATCTTGGCATCAGCTCACCACCTTCACCATCACAAGCATTTCAAAGAGTTGGTCTCACCACAACAAACCGAGTGTCAGTGATGCCTTGCATGGATTTCTCAAGCCATTTTGTCTCACATGGGCACATGTGCATTGTAATGTAACGACTTGTCAAGTGGAAGTTCAAGTGTTAATAGTTGGATGTAATAGTCATAGAGTAGATGAAGAATCATGAGGGTAGATGAACTGTCATAAAGGGGAATGTCAAGGGTCACCCCACCCTTTTCTATAAATAGAACCTCATAACTCATTGTAAGGGCTTTTGGTCAACCAAGCTTCCGATAAGACTATCTTAGAAAGAGCTTGGATAGTATTGTAACGAGCCTTGGCTCTCCATTGCACAGAGCTAGTATATCTCTTTGGAGGAGTAGGTGGTTGTGGTTGTAACACTTCGCTGTCGGAACTAGTGGTTGGACATGGATGTATTGTATGACTGGAACTTACACTTCTTAATATAACAAGAGACAACATGTTTCATGCATATGTTGTATTGTATTTCAGCTATCTGTTTACTCTAATGATATATGTATATGTTTGCTTACGCATGCATGTGTATCTTTTTTTGTATGTATGTATGAATCTTTCTTAAATGTGTTGTTGGTTTAACTATCACTTTGGATTGCTAGCTAACTTTCCTTCCATGTTTGATGCATCTTTTATCATGTGTTCCCTTCTTAACTTCTTGCTATCACAGGTTTCCAAGGGATGCACTCATCTCAACCCCATGTGTTAGAACCTCTCATGCACCTTCCTTGGCTTGCTGTAGCTGTCACACCCTTGATACCAACAGAGACATCTGATGTGCCTCTGTGCAAAATCATGGTCAAGGCACTACCATACAACCCATTGCTGGGACTCCTACACCAAACGGTCTAAGGTCTAATTGGGACTTCTTACTGGGGAGATCCCCTTACATGTTGGGGGGTCCAACACCGTCAACACTGGCATACAGTCATGACGACCACACACAACAACAACGCCATCAAATTTTCACATGATGACATCATTGCAACTATGACCAATGCCATGCATATGCAACAAACACATAGACCATAAGTATAAGGAACACATATATGCAACTCACATGAATGCATGACCAACAACCAACACACCACCCATCTAGTCCAAGGGATGAACCATGCTCTGATACCACTCTGTAGTACCCTCCTCCCACATTTACCCAAGTTGATTGGTTTTCTGGGGTAAACATGTGATGAGAGGCTACTATGATACAATTCAACTCCCCGTGTATAGTTAAGGAATTGGAATCGACACCACACAACCTATCTGATTCCACACATGCCATAGAACCTCCAGGAACAAACCAACGTTTCTAGGTGACCAAACCCTGAGGAAACTCAGCATTTTACTGACCTAGAGCCTCAGTCATTCCTATGACATGGGTATGCATGTGACTAGGGACCCTCCAATCGCTCTCACAACAAGGACATGCAAGTGAATGGGGTCTTTTTTAGTTAGTTTTGACCCTGTGACCCTGGATTTTGTGCTACTTTTTTCAGTTCCAGGACTCAAGCCACTCCCCAAAACTCCATGAAACTTACAGGAATGAAAAGTAACATCAAACCAATGATACAAATGAAAATACTTGACTAGACCACTATTAGCCATTACATGCATTTTGTCAAACATGTCACAAATATGCACTCTACAGGTCATAACAACAGGTCTGAGTATAGGAGTCTCATACTTATTTGAGAATCGCTAAGAAGAATTGATTCCTTATCACATTAGTTGTATTATCATCTATTAGGCCATATAATTTTTTCATTCATTTACAAATCAAAACATGATGATAGCCATACATCATCACTGTCATAAAACATACTCATAACTAGCATATAAAAAACATAAATAATAAGGATACAACAACCATAGAATCCATGTATAAACTAATACATTAACACATGAAATACCAAGGAGAAGGAACTCCTATTAATGAATGAAAATGCCAACCGAGTTTGGGACTTCCATGAACCACTCAACCATATATTGGCTTAACCAAATCTTTCTTTCAACCAATAACCACCATGACATATTCCAAAAAACATAAATAATAAGGATACAACAACCATAGAATCCATGCATAAACTAGTACATTAACACATGAAATACCAAGGAGAATGAACTCCTATTAATGAATGCAAAAGCCAACCGAGTTTGGGACTTCTGTGAACTGCTCAACCATATATTGGCTGAACCAAATTTTTCTTTCAACCAATAACCACCATGACATATTCCAAGCATGAATGTGGGACATTTTGTCGCTTGAATTGTATAGGCACTACGACAACTGCTCAGGGTAGGGGTTGTCACTTTGATCCTCACCGACTCCGTTCTAGTTATCTCCCAATAATAGGCTATGGGGGTTAGTCCCTATGGAAGTGAGATGAAGGGAAAAAAAAATTGGGAACCAACTTTCTTGGGAGACACGGATGAGTGGCATAACTACTCAATAGAATTTAGTAATATTAATGATTACATTAAATTTCAAGTATGATTCTAGTGCCTTATGGAGTCACAATTATTTCTTATTATAAATTGAAACCAAGTAGTTGGATGGAAACCCACTGCTTAATATGATATACTATCCTATATGATATGAAATTCCTTAAAGTTAGGTGTGATGCAAGGATGTTGGTTACCTTTAGCTTAGATGTCTAGTCTAACTTGAACTACTCCCTTAACTATTTTGAGAAACAAACTCTAGACTAGGTTGTGAAATGGAAGCCAATAGGAAGCAGACAATGGCCTGATTAACGATACCTACCCTTGTGTTCCACCCACCTAGTGCCTCCAATACTAGAGTGAGTGTGGATCTGATGATTGCAAGATCAATATGTTAACCACTAAGAAGAGTTGAATCCCTCAATCTAATTGGAAAAGGGTTGACCGAGGGGTTTATCAACCTAGCTTATGTTATAAGGTAATTTCTTAATGTAGGCTAGATCCTAGAATGATTATGCAAAGTAGATTGAGTGAAGTCTTCTTAAGTTAATATTTTTTATGTTATTTAAGTACTTAGTGTAAATTAACTTATAGCAAGAGTACTTAACAATGATTAAATAACAATCTTAAGACAAGATAGGTGCATAAAGGCACCAGTGCCAATGTTCAACAATATTCCATAATGTGTTTAGAACAAATGTCTAATTCAAAAATGATTACTTGAGATATGCCAAATCTTGAAGATAAACAACCAAAATATTAAAGCCTCTTACGATTATGATCTCTAACATAGAGCAGTCATCCAATAATTTCTTAACAATGTCTTAATTAGATGTCAAACACAATGACGCCAATTAGATCTTAATGCTCAAACAATTTAGACCATCAATGAGATTAGAGATTCAAGACTTAAGTGTTAGAGTGCTTTTAGTGCAAAATTCAGATATTTTTTGTAAACGTAGGATGAGACAAGAAAGTATTAGATCTCAAAAGTCAAATTAGCAGTAATACTTCAGAAAATTTCAACACTTTATTAGGCTTATGACAACAACAAGAAAGTTACTTTAGATCATAGAATTTACCCAACATATGAAGCATAAAATTTTCCAATGGCTACCAAATGTAAATTTATGTATTTAGCCCACTTTATATGATGATGTATTCTATAATATATCAAACCTGAAACAACTTATTACAATAGTAACCAAACCAACATATCAACAAGCTAATGTTGCTAATTTAAACCAATGCCAAATATGTCCAAATATAAGAAAAAATTATCGAAACTGAAAAAATCCAATTTTAAGCACTCTTTAGATGTGTGATTCAAAAAATTGTAGACTTGATTCAGTAATTTACGCAGTAAATTCCAACAAGAAAATTTTTAGATCTAGGCTAGATGCCAAAGTGGCCAAAATTTAGGAAAAAATAGGGTTTGAAAATTTAAGTGATTTTGACCAATTTAAATGTGATTTTAGGGATATTATATCATTGTTATTACTGATGTAACAAAACAGAGGCAAAATGAGGGTTTAGAGATCAAACCCTAGGCCCAAGGTGTTTTAGAGAATTTGGCATCTATGGATAAATACTAATTCCTTAGATAAGTAGCCATATCTAGAACAAAAGTTTAAAGCACTTTATCCTTTTCCTATAAGCAATAGATAAGATAAAGAAGATGAGAAGGCGTACTTGTAGTTCCGCTTTCTTCTTATCTCCTTTATATCGATCCTATCGCTCCTTCCCGTACTTAACACACTTGAGAAGTACTGTAAACATCAACAGAAGACAAAGAACCGATCAAATCAAAAGATCTATTAAATACAAGTAAATAGAATCAGATACATTCACACATATAAGCATCATATAACAAGATAAGCATATGGGAAAAGATTTCAACTACTTTATTGAATAAAAGAAGGAATTACAACCATCAAGTTTGATTCGAAGTCACTCCTCTAGCTTTGGTTCCATCCACATTACATAATAAGCATGATATTTTGGTAGCATAACGAAACTTACAATAGTCTCAAATCTCAAACTAACATTATCTCCTTACAATTCATCAAAGTCCAACCCTTGATCACTTAGATGAGTGCTCAATTTATAGGAAGATGAATGAGGTTATGTCATCAATGAGGATAGTTCCTGGTCTTGTGCTGACCTTGTTAAAAAATGAAACCAAGGATATGAGGATAGTTTCTAGTCTTGTGTCAACCTCGTTAAAAAATGAAACAAAGGGTATGAGGATAGTTCTTTTACTGTGTCAACCTCATTAAA
>APFE030457959.1:42183-84853 GCA_000404065.3 Pinus taeda
ATCCATTTGGGCACATCACTTCCATCATCAAAATCAGTGTTTTAGGGCTCATCAAACCCTAATTTTAGTCGCTACATGCCCTAAACAAGTGAACCTATTGAATGCCTCCTTCCCAGACAATTTCATGGCCTGAAGATATCCTAAAATGACTCCTTGAAGGACCAGCGTAGTTAGGCCCATGTAAGGGTGCTTTGTAGAGCACTTAGGCCCACTTTGACCTGCATTGGGTGAGATCGAGAGAAATGTTCATAGGGTTCTTGGAATATTCCTTGGTTCTAGATCATTCTAGAAGGATCCCACCTCTTATCCCCTCTTATGAGCTCGAAATTGGATAGGCTAAGGATCCATTAACCTCCTATCCTCTCATCCCTTCCTCCATGGAGACTAACTCTAAGTTTGTAAGAACATTCAATACCCTCACTTATGACAAAACCTCCTCCATCTTCCTATAAATTCAGCACTCATCTAAGTGATCAAGGGGCTAGACTTTGATGAATTGTAAGGAGATAATGTTAGCCGGAGAGTTGAAATTATTGTAAGTGTCATTATGCTGCCAGATTTTCATGCTTATGATGTGATGTGGATGGAACCAAAGCTGGAGGAGTGACTTCGAATCAGGCTTCATGGTTGTAATTATTCCTTCTATTCAATAAAGTATTTGAACCTTTTTCCATATTCTGATCTTGTTATATGATGCTTATATGTGTGAATGTCTCTGATTCCATTTATTTGTAATCAATAGATCTTTTTCTTTGATTGGTTCTTTTTCTTCTGTTGATGTTTATAGGTACTTCTCAAGCATCACTAATTTGGGCACATCACTCCCATAATCCAGATCAGTGTTTTAGGGCTCATCAAACCCTAATTTCAGTTGCTACATGTCCTAAATAAGTCAACCTATTGAATTCCTCCTTCCCAAACAGTTTCATGGCCTGAAGACATCCTGAAATGACTCCTTGAAGGACTAACACAAGTAGGCCCATGTAAGAGTGCTCTACAGAGCACTTAGGCCCATGCAAGGGTGCTCTGCAGAGCACTTAGGCCCACTTTGACCTACGTTGGGCGAGATTGAGTGAAATTTGCATAGGGTTCTGGGAATATTCCTTGGTTCTAGATCATTCTAGAAGGATCCCACCTCTTATCCACTCCTATGAGCTCGAAATTGGATAGGCTAAGGATCCATTAACCTCCTATCCTCTAATTTGTTTTGGAGAATTTGGTATCTACGAATAAATACTAATTCCCTAGATAAGTAGCCATATCTAGAACAATAATTTAAAGCACTTTAGCCTTTTCCTATAAGCAATAGATAAGACAGAGAACAAGAATACCTACTTGTAGTTTCGCTTTCATCTTGTCTCATTTGTATTGGTCCAACAGAAGGAAAAGAACCAATCAAAGAAAAAGATCTATTGATTATAAGTAAATGGAATCAGATACATTCACACATATAAGCATCATATAACAAGATAAGCATATAGAAAAAGGTTCAGATAATTTATTGAATAGAAGGAATAATTACAACCATGAAGCTTGATTTGAAGTCACTCCTCCAACTTTGGTTCCATCCACATCACATCATAAGAATGACAATATGGCAGCATAAAGACACTTACAATAGTCTCAACTCTCAAACTAACATTATCTCCTTATAATTCATCAAAGTCCAGCCCCCTGATCACTTAGATGAGTGCTCAATTTATAGGAAGATGGAGGAGGTTTTGTCATAAATAAGGGTATTGAATGGCCTTCCAAACTTAGAGTTAGTATCCATGGAGGAAGGGATGAGAGGATAGGAGGTTAATGGATCCTTAGCCTATCTAATTTCAAGCTCATAGGAGGGGATAAGAGGTGGGATCCTTCTAGAATGATCTAGAAGCAAGGAATATTCCGAGAACCCTATGAACATTTCTCTCAGTCTCACCCAGTGCAAGTCAAAGTGGGCCTAAGTGCTCTGCAGAGCACCCTTGCATGGGCCTAAGTGCTCTACAGAGCACCCTTACATGGGCCTACCTGTGCTGGTCCTTCAAGGAGTCATTTAAGGATTACTTCAGGCCATGAAACTGTCTGGGAAGGAGGAATTCAATAAGTTGACTTGTTTAGGGCATGTAGCAACTGAAATTAGCGTTTGATGAGCCCTAAAACATTGATTTGGATGATGGGAGTAATGTGCCCAAATGGATCTATAACAACTTCCCCCTAAAGCATGAAGTCGAAAATAATAATGTCGAGTGATATGCTTTATGATGTGATGAGGAGGTTCCAAAGTGGTTGGTGACCTACATCAATTACAATACATAATATCATGATATTTTGATTTTTTCTCATGAATTGTTAAGTGAAGGCATACCCATCCTCAACATATAAACTCTCATTACATGTACATAGACAGTCCTCTACAGATATAGACCCTTGATCGGAATGACTATCAATGTAAAGTTGTTGTACATATGATTTAGTACTCTTGAAATCGTAGCCTAGATGGATGAAACTAGA
Source organism: Pinus taeda (assembly GCA_000404065.3). NCBI lineage: Eukaryota > Viridiplantae > Streptophyta > Pinopsida > Pinales > Pinaceae > Pinus > Pinus taeda. The sequence goes on from APFE030457959.1 coordinate 44,680, forward strand.
TCCAGGGTCTTCTATCTCATTCAATCATTCGCTCAAGTATGAGTCTAACCATGTGAATATGTGATCTGAAGTCAAACATGGGAAGGCATCCTCTGATTACCAACCAATGATGTAATTTGTTAACAGACACGAGAGAAATCATCGATAATGATAATGATCCTCAAGGTACTATAGTACATTCTACATGGTGTGAATAGATGTTTTGATGTCGAACACCATACAAAGTCTTCCAGTCGAAGGCTAGTGATGTCAACCTATCGCCGGAAGTGAGAAACCTGTCATTGATGTATGCAAGCCTCAAGGTACTAGAAGGGTGTTTCTAAGTCAACTTCTTGGATAATATATTGATGTCGACAAGAAGTGACGCATCACAGGAGGGCCTTGATGTATCCCACATCAATGACACGAAAATAGTGTAATGATTTTGGAGACAGAATTTGACTAATGACACAAGGTTCAGGAAAGGCGGTCATGAAAATGAAGGTTTATGAGTATTGCAAAGGATGAATTTTAGCTAAATCACTTCTCTTGAACATATCGGCGACATTGAATGAATTGGTAGCATTGACCCAAAACCAAAGTAATGGATGGTGTGATAGACCATAGGTATGATAACCATCAAGCAGATAACCCAACCAAGATAGTCTGAATGAATTGGCATCATTGACCCAAAGCCAAAAGTAATGGATGGTGTGATAGACCATAGGTATGATAATTGTCAAGTAGATAACCCAACCCAAATAGTCATGGAGATGAAGTGAAAGTGTCATGTTCAAGAGCAACCTACTACCATAAAGTGGTTTTCCATTTTTCCATTTTCCCCAGTCATTGTTGACCAGAACCTCTTTATTTTTATCAAGCTTGAGGAGGATAACATATGCTTGTTGTATAATTTCACCCTTCAGGTGAATCCATTGCTACGTGATGTTTTAACGAGTCTAGCGAAGGTGAAACTTGGTCTTGTCTAGATGGACAAGTTTGTCACTAGTTAATGTTTTAACGAGTTTAATGACAAAGATAACTTGGTCCTTTTCATGTTTAGAGAGTTTGAAAAGGGACAAAAATAAAACTCCACAAGTTATTTTTTGTTGATTTGTCTCTCAAGTCCAAAAAAGCATAAAAAAATACGAGAGAGAACCTATTGACCATGTTTGGTCAACGTATTCCTTTTTCGTAAATAATCTCTCTTAGCTCGAAAAAGGGTTAAACTTATATTGAGTAGATGTTGTTTCCAATCCGTTAACGAGCTAAAAATGATAAGTGCTCGACAATCTTTTCATATTTCGAGAGTCTAAAAGGAGATTAAAGAGGACTCCACTTTGAGGAACGAGTGGCGTGTAGGATAGCAACTGGTTCCGGTGATGTTGGAACTTCTCAAAACATGTTGATTTATGTGAAGAGGCTGTCTAATAAGACCACTCATTGCAATTGTTCCTCAAAAAAGGGTAAAACAACCAAGTGAAAGTGTATGATTGGCCAAGCAAATAGTGATTATGGAAGGAGAAAAACCAAGGCTCATCTAACGGAAAAGGTTGATAGAATGGAAATCACGAGGGTTAAAATGGATATGGGTTCATTTTTACACAATATTGAACCATAGGGAACTATGCTTGGATTCAGTTTCATGTTTACACAAGCTTGAAACGACAAACTATGCTTGGATTCAGTTTCATTTTTACACAAGCTTGAAACGAAAAACTATGCTTGGATTGAGTTTCATTTTTACACAAGCTTGAAATGAAGAACTATGCTTGAGATTGGTTTACATGCCCCCAGTGTGATGAAGGGAGAGTCTCCTGTAACCAGATGGAATTCACTGCGGTGAAGCAGGACGGTTATCTAACACCTTCCTGGCTTCGTCTAGATAGGGACAAAGGTGAATGGTGTGATTCCCTTCACATAACCTACATGGAAACTTAACTTTACCAATAGGTGCATGCCCCCCAAGCTTCATTACATTCACCTAAGTAGACTACTTGTGGCTATCAAGTGGATGGAATGAAGGTTCTTTTACGAGATCAAGTGAAAGATTTTACAAGATCTAATCAAAGACTCGACTCGGAACACTCCAGGGGACCTTGTTTCATTTTTTAATGATCTTGACACAAGACAAGGAACTCTGCTCAGATTCCTTGTTTCATTTTTTAATGAGCTTGACACAAGACAAGGAACTATGCTCATTCTCCTTGTTTCATTTTTTAACGAGCTTGACACCAGACAAGGAACTGTGCTCATATCCTTGGTTTCAGTTTTTAACAAGGTTGACACAAGACCAAGAACTATCCTCATATCCTTGGTTTCAGTTTTTAATGAGGTTGACACAAGACAAGGAACTATCCTCATATTCTTGGTTTCATTTTTTTAACGAGGTTGACACAAGACAAGGAACTATCCTCATATCCTTGGTTTCATTTTTTAACGAGGTTGACACAAGACCAGGAGCTATCCTCATATCCTTGGTTTCATTGCTTTAACGAGGTTGACACAAAACAAGGAACTATCCTCATATCCTTGGTTTCATTTTTTAACGAGGTTGACACAAGACAAGGAACCATCCTCATGGGAGTTGTTTCATTTTTTAATGAGGTTGACATAGTAAAAGAACTATCCTCATATTCCTTGTTCATGACTCATAAAATGTCATGACTTCCAAGAGGTTCTCATTATCTGGGAGAACAATGCTCTGGAAGGGATCCGTAACAAGGAATCCATTAGAGAGATCTGGTTCCAATGTCCCCAGTACATAATGTACAACATCACTGAATTGATCGTTAGTTGATGTAGGCATGGAATGGGTTGCCACATAATTAACCTATGGTGGGTATGATACCATTAGTACAAAAGGACCACTTAGGGAAGATGGTTGAGTGGAAGCCATATTTGGACCAAGAAATGAAAACTGGTCAATGGTGACAATTCTGCCTTCATGCGGGAAACAAGTCACTCAAAAGAGTGTTGAAACAACAGCTCCCATTGCATAAACATAGTTGCACCCAAGAAGTAAATTGTAATCTAAAGGGCTTAGGACTACCATCACATTGAGATAAATAATTTTTCCTCCCAAATAAATAGGCAACTAAAGAAGGATCCCTAATGGTTGATTGGTTCCTCTGTTAAAATCCAACAGATTCTGGGTAATAGACACAAGTGGTGGTGAACCGAGCACTTGCCAAGCAGTAGAGGAAAGGATACTCACAGAAGAACCTTCATCGATAATAGTGCTAGATACAATCATATTACACACCTATACTATGATCTAGAAAGACACATAAGAAGGAAGACGAAATCTTGCCAGTCGGTTCCAATCGAAGGAAGTGTCTAGACTACTTGGAGGGGGTACCGTAAGAATGGGAGAATTATCCCCTTAAGTTACAAGAGTAGGAGGATTTTCCTCCTGCATTGATGGAACATGAGGATTTTCCCCAAGCTCATTAGAATCTAAATAAATGAAAAGAACCTGAGTGGTATCATATTCACTCTCTACGAGAAAGGTATGATTAACTGAAGGTGAAATCGGGTTAACTGTTACCTCGACCTGTTGATTTGGGTTGGGTATAGACTCATAGGATTCACTTTCAGAGAGAGTGGGTTTGACCAACGATTGAATTGAGTCAGTCAATTCATCAACTAATGAAGGATTAAGGGAGAGTCTCTTATAACCAGATGGAAGTCGTTGCGGTGAAGCAGGACGGTTATCTAACACTTTTGTGGCTTCATCCAGATAGGGACAAAGGTGAATGGGGTGATTCCCTTCACATAACCTCCAGGGAAACTTGACTTTGCCCTTCTTTCCATGAACTTTACTACCACTAGTTGATGGTGTGTCACCAACGTGATCTCTAGAAGTTGATAACATAGGATGATGTGAATGAGAAGACCATTCTTCTAAGATCTGAGGAATATCTAGAAAATTTCGAAGAAGATGGTCTCCCATACAAAGTTTGCATAGATATCAATCTTTGTGAGGCTTGACAGAGGATTTCTCATCAGATGTTGCATTCAAATCAATGGTTTCTTGGTTGCCCCTCTCTTGAATTTGCTTCTTCTTCTTCTTATTAGCCACCTGGTTACTAGTACCAATACTTTCACCAGGCGAAGAGGACGAAGGGGAGGAAGAAACAACCGAGGAAGAAGGCAAAGGGTCAAATTTAGGATCAACTAGAGTTTATTTTGTCCAGTTGAAGGAGTACTCAATTGAAGAGAAATCATGAAATTTTGAACCAAGGAGGTTGAAAACAACCATACTGGTAAGCCAATGGTAAATCCTGGAAGGGATAATGTATCCATATAAGGAGCACCAATATTTCTGAAAGGAGGAAAAGGACTAGGATTCCCATCAAAAGGAATTCCTTGATTGGTGGACTCTGGATTTGTCGCTATATGTTTCAACCTAAGATCAACTAAGGAGTGAGCGTGGAGGATGTTATCCACAATAAATTAATTTTATTTTAATCAAAGTAACATAACAAAAAAAATAAGGATAATCTAGGCAAAAGGTTTACCAAGCAACTGTGAACTACAGAATACCTCCCAGCGAACCGAGAAGTACAGGCAAGAAATCTCCCTGAATGTTGTGTTTGGTGTATCACAGTGTACAAGGTGGCCGACTTAGTTACTTAAGGATGGATAACAACCTAGTCTTGTCCTCCCATATATACCCGAAATTACGTGGAGGCCCAATCCGTATAAGAACTGTCTAATACAAAACCGCCCAGTGAGAGCATTCCCATATACTTTACGTATTGTAACACCGCCCTATATACCTGAAGGTACATGGACGAGCTACGATATACTCATGTATGCAGAATGAGATATCAAACTCAGGATGTATTGCAGATAAGTTAGTGATAGCTGCTATGTTTTACGACGTCGGAACATGTCTCTAGCCTAGACCTCTAAATGTTTTTCGTTAAGTGACAATGCTCCATTAGGAAAATTCAGATAAATTTTAAGTTGATCTTCTTTAGAATTTTCCTTTCAAGGTTCACTACATGATGTATGTTTGTAATTCCTAAAATTAAACTAATATGATAAGAATTATTTTCATTCAATTGAACAATGAAAACCTTAGCTAGTAGGGATAGAGAAATCAGATCTTTAACAGAGAGCAAAGAGCACATCTAATGCAATTTCCCTAGCTATTCCTTTCAGGCGTTCACAAACTACAATATGAATGATGCAAGTTTTTATTTTAGAATCCCTTAATGTTATGATGAACAAAAAGGAAAATAACGCACATACAATCAATAAATCTTTTTATAAGAACAAAGACTTTACAACAATTTAGTTTCGAAGGAAAAGAAGACTTTTACGACACTTTCTTTCAAACAAATATTAATCGACTATAATCTAAATTTGACGATGAATCGATAATGACAAAGAAATCATTTAAGAAACATTAATCAATCAAGTAAAAGTAGGGCTGGAAAGAGGAAATACAAGTTGATTTTAGAGACATACTACAATCATTGATCTTTCAGCAAGCATAAACAGAAGGAAATTTGGAGAAAAAACCCAATTCAATGGTGAAAATTTTCCCTAAGGTGGATCAACATAGGTCAAAGAGGGCCTAAATATGATGTAGATCATTGTCTCTCTCTCAAGAGTGCCCTATAGAGAACTGTCCCCTGACCAAGCCTGTATTGATTCCTAAGAGGCCACTCAAGAGTCATGTAACCTCAATTTTTAACCAAATAACACTTCAACAAGGCTGAAATACAATCAATGAAAGGAGTTAAGGTCTGCTAGAGTGTCCTAGGATGTGGATAAGCTACTTGGAATGATTATCCTTCCCTAGTATGGTCACCATTTTTTTTTGGAGAATTTGGTATCTACGGATAAATACTAATACCCTAGATAAGTAGCCATATCTAGAACAAAAGTTTAAAGCACTTAAGCATTTTCCTATAAGAAATAGATAAGACAAAGAGAATGAGAAGACCTACTTGTAGTTCTGCTTTCCTCTTGTCTCCTTTATATTGGTCCCATTGCTTCTTCCCGTACTTAACATGCTTGAGAAGTACCTATAAACATCAATAGAAGACAAAGAACCAATCAAAGCAAAAGATCTATTGATTACAAGTAAATGGAATCAGAGACAGTCACACATATAAGCATCATATAACAAGATAAACATATGGAAAAAGGTTCAAATACTTTATTGAATAGAAGGAATAATTACAACCATGAAGCCTAATTCGAAGTCACTCCTCCAGCTTTGGTTCCATCCACATCACATCATAAGCATGACAATTTGGCAGCATAACGACACTTACATTAGTCTCAACTCTCAAACTAACATTATCTCCTTACAATTCATCAAAGTCTAGCCCCCTAATCACTTAGATGAGTGCTCAATTTATAGGAATATGGAGGAGGTTTTGTCATAAATGAGGGTATTGAATGGCCTTCCAAATTTAGAGTTAGTTTCCATGGAGGAAGGGATGAGAGGATAGGAGGTTAATGGATCCTTAGCCTATCCAATTTCGAGCTCATAGGAGGGGATAAGGTGGGATCCTTCTAGAATGATCTAGAACCAAGGAATATTCCAAGAACCATATGCAAATTTCGACCAATCTCACCCAGAGCAGGTCAAAGAGGGCCTAAGTTCTCTGCAGAGCACCTTTACTTGGGCCTAAGTGCTCTACAGAGCACCCTTACATGGGCCTACCTGTGTTAGTCCTTCAAGGAGTCATTTCAGGATGTCTCTAGGCCATGAAATTGTCTGGGAAGGAGGCATTCAATAGGTTGACTTGTTTAGGGCATGTAGCAACTAAAATTAGGGTTTGATGAGCCCTCAAACACTGATTTTGATGATGAGAGTGATGTGCCCAAATGGATCTGTAACAGGCACAAGTTTTTGAGAAACTTTCTCCTGCAAAACCACCAAGGAATCAGTCTTGAAAATTTTAGAGAGGAAAAGGGAAAAATAGGGGAAACAAGGCCAAGGAAGGCCAACTCTAGGCCTAATAAGGCTAGCATTGAGGGAAGATGATGCTAGGAGGATGGATCAGGGGTCAAAGAGGCAAGAGGAGACATAAAAAGGCTAACATTGGAGGAGAAAATCTTATGGGTGAGGAGAATATGTCCTTGTATTATTCCACAACCATATCCACCTGCTTTTACTGCATGGAGGAACCCTTCCCAGGGGACATGGATGTGGATACAATATTCCCCTTACTTTGAGAGTGAATCAAAAGGACAAAAAAATTCCCAGTCTCATAGATGATCTTACTGTACAAAGATCAAAGAGATGGCAGTAAGCGGGGTTGTCTGCAGTATCATGTATAACTTACTACTCAAAGAAATAATAATAGAGCGAGGTTTAGACTCATATACAACATGACTCTTCCAAAAGTATGGTTTTCCTAATAATACATCGCAAACTTCAAGAGAAGCAACATCACACAGCTGCTCATCCATGAAGGGCTTGATGTTGTAGGGAAGGCAACATTGTTGGCTAACATGGAGATCTCGTCCTTGGTGAAGCCACCCAATGGTGTACAACTGTCAATGTGTTGTATTTGGTAGGCCCAAGCACTTCACGACCTCATCTAAAATGAGGTTCTTTTGGCTCTCGCTGTTGACAATGAACTATAGCGGAGAACCCTTCACCCACATTTATGAGTGGAATAGGTATTCCTCCTCCTCTGGATCTTCAAGCTCAATCTTTTGGATCTTTATGGTGGCCATAGTGGCAATGGGAACTGGGCTTCACATCAATGATCTATTTCCTTTTATCATTCTCCTTGTCAGGTTCTAACTTAGAATCAGAATATGCATTTGACTCGGAATCCTTCAGCTCGGCCACCAATGATTGCTTGGCTTGACACTCACTTGTGTTGTGAGTGGATCTCTTATGGAACTCAAACCACTTTCATGTGTCTTTCTTTGTCTTCATGGTGTTTTTATTTTCTTGTGGCTTCGGTGGGTTATCCTAGGTCACCTTGCCTTATCTTTTCCCTTTTGTCTGAGGTTTGGGGGCGCCTTTCCCTTACTTCGGATTCACAAATCCAAAGTCTCACTTTTTTCGTTTAAAATTCTCCTCAATCTTGACAGGGAATTGGTACGTCATGCCGAGTGAGGAGATTTCCAGGAACTTCATCTCATCCTATATGTACTTGTGTAGGCAGTTGCATTATTTGAGTACCAAATGTTTCTTAGAATCCTTGATACCCAACTTCATGTGAAGGGTATGAAAAACATTAGTAAACTATGATATATCTTGGTCCCTTCCCTACAGCAATGTGATCCACTTTATGTATTTATCCTCATATCTCCTAAGAGGGTAGTACTTCTCCTTGATGGTATCTCGGAATGAACTCCAAGTGGGTACGACCAAAAATAGTGAGGGTGTATTTTCGTCCTTCTTCTCATAGTTGGTTTCCCACTAATCCTTGATGTGGGGGGTGGCTTTGAGAAGTGCAAAAAAATATCCTTCTAGTAGATCTAACCATTTATCTACAATGTCCACATCTATCTAACCCTCGAATATTGTGATGTAAAAGTTAACTTGTATCTTAAAGGGTGTGGTGCTTCCAGAGTAGTTTTTGGAAGGAGATACATTGCCCTTGGGTAGCCGTTGAAGGATCTGTTCAAAGTTGTCCATCATCGCGTTCCTCTATCACTCAAGGGATTCTTCAAGCAATATTTTGAAAGGATCTACTACCCCCTAAATTTTCTTCTCTTTTTCCATGGGAGGCCATTGGGATTTGCGAGGCTGGTCTTGAAAAGGCTCGACTAGTTCAAGCCCTAACTCCTTATATCCTCACCTCATTGGCGACATGCAAAGGAAACTCGAGAAAGAGTATATTGCTCTGATATCACTGATATAAACTTAAACAAGAACACAAAAAATTATAGATATAACCATAAATATAGAGATGCAACAAAAATAATACTTCATTTCATTAATATCAAATACTCAAATATTCTTACAAACAGAATGGAAATAATACTAGCTTGAGTGATGGTAGCTTATCTTTGAGAAGAGATATGGTGGCTACATGCCTATGAACTATGTTACAATGAGACTTGAAGGCCTATTTATTATTGATAAACAATGGAAAACCCTAAACATCCAAAAACCTAACCCTAGGAGATGAAGCGCCAAAACTATGGGCCCTGTTTGGGTAAATTAGTACATCAACTTCCCGGGGTCAGAACTTTGGCATATGATCTCCATTTGACATGCACAATACCTCAATATCCATTCGAGGACTACAAATTTTGAGTGTCCAACACTATTAAAAAGCATATGTTGGCCTTGGTTTTTCTTAAAAAGGTTGTTTAGGTCCTCAAAACAGCTCCGAAAGTTCAAGACCCGAAAAGCTGCCAAAAATAGTAAATTGTGCTATAATTAAGGAAAATGAAAAATTGAAAGAGACAGTGATGGGGGTCTATGTGGAATAGACAGGTGGCCACCAAAATCCACCTAGATCATTCCTCCCCTTTTATAAAGCAATCATTGCTTTGCTGCCTCCATGAGATGGGGAAACTTTTGCTGAACTTGGTCCCTAGTGTGCCACTTTCCTTAGTGCAGGAGTTGGCCAGCTTTGACAACCTGATATAGCTGGATCTTCTGCTAGCGAGTGTTCTTGACTTGTGTGTCCATAATCTAATCATTTCTGGCATGTTCCATGTAGTTTGGGTTTAACTATGTTGGTGTGAGTTGTTATGCAATGTATGATGTGTCCAGTAATGGTGGGAAGTATGGTCGAAGGCAGTCCACATTAAAAAATAGGTGTAGGCCAAGGAATGGGGGAATGTTGAGCTCAAAAAAATTGTCTCCCATCACCTTGGTAATGGTGTAAGGACCATATCGGAGTGTTCTGAGCTTCTGATGCGCTCTAGTAAGGCATTCTTTCTGCAAATGCAAACAAACTTTATCGCCCACCTGAAACTTGTGTGGCACCTGATGTTGATCATGTCATTGCTTGTACTTGGCATTTGAATTCTACAAGATGTTGTGAACTTGTTTGCAGATGTGTTGGATGTGTTCAATAATTTTGGTCACTTTATCAGCCTCAGGCAATACATGTGTGGATTTTGTGTGTGTAGTTGCATGAGGCATGGCAACATTAATTAGACACAATAGTTGAAATCCTAGACCCACTTGAAAGGGACTATGACAATTCGAGCTATGGAGAGCTATGTTATAATTGTGATGGAAATATGGGAGACTCTCATCCCAGGTTCGAGGATGCTTAGAGTTTTGCATGTGGAGTATGTGCACTATCATTCTATTGAAAACCTTCGTCTGGCTATCAGTCTCAGGATGGAAGGCAGACCAATTGGTGAGCTTGGTGTCCAATAGTGTCCAAAGGCTTGACCATAATATGCTCAGGAACCTACTATCATAATTTAATATAATGGTCTCTGGGTTCCCAAAAAGTACCCATATTCGTTCAAAGAATATTTTGGCAGTTTCCTCATATGTGATAATCTTCTTGCAGGCTGCCAATATAGCCATCTTATAAAATTTGTCCATGACCACAAATACACAATCATCACCATGATTGGTAGAAGGGAGGCCAGACATATATTCCATGGAGATGGATTCCCACAGCAGGCTGGGAGTAGGCATAGGAGTGTACATGCCTTGCTTTCTTATCATTGGCTTGGCGATGACGCAGGGAATGCAGGATCTAATATATTTCTCAACATCCAGTCAGAGTTTGGGCCACTAAAAGTAATTATGTAGTACAACCACAATTTTCTCCACACCACAGTGTCTTATGACCCAACTGTAGTGCACCTCCCAAATCATTTTGGCACCCTCGCTTGAAGGAACACAAAGGTGGCTGAGGAAGCATCATAATGCATCTTGGAGGTCGAAATGAGGAACTTTCTTTGCATCTAATATAATATAGTATTTGGAGGTGAATTATGGATCATTTTTGTATATTTGCAGTCGTTCAGAGGTCTTGTGGCCACAAGAGTTGAGAACAGTAGTTAGTTATGCAACTGGGGGTCGGCTGAGGTAATTTGCAACCTTATTGTTGCTGCTCTTTTTGTATTTAATGTTCAGGTAGAATTGTTGTAGATATTAGACGACTTCTTATGGTGATAATTCTACAACTTCCCTTGTGTCTGTATAAACTGAAGAGGTCAATGATCAATTTAGATGACTGTCTCCTTCCCCAAAATGTAATGCTTCCATTGTCGGCAAGCTTGCACGATGGAATACATCTCTTTATCATAGGTGGGGTACTTGTAAATTGTATCAGAATGTGTCTCACTATGATAGGTCACTGGATGCCCATGTTGGGCGAGGACTACACCAATAACATAGTCTGAGGCATCTGTCTCGATTTCAAATGGCTGTTGTAGTTCTAGCAATGTGAGTACCAGTGTAGAGCAGAGTCAATGCTTCAACTCAACGAATGCCTTTTGTTGGGACTCGAACTAGGAAAACTTTGCTTTCACCCCATCCTTAGTAATTTGACTCAAAGGCCAAGTGATATGGGAGAATCCCAACATGAACCTTCGATAAAAATTTGCAAGGCCCAAAAAGCTACGAAGCTTCGTTAGAGTGGTCAAGGATGGTTAATCCCGAATGACTTGGATCTTAGTCGAATCCACATGCCTGCCACACTCGTCTATGATGTAACCCAAATATTGGACCTGTCTCATGCCAAAGGTGCATTTATCCAAGTTGGCACAAAGTTTGTGATGCCAAAGGGTTTGAAGGACATGTCGAATGTGTTGCTAGTGTTCTTCCCAACTCTTGTTGAAGATGAGGATTTCATCCAGATAAAAAACCATGAATGAGTTGGTCAAGGGTAGCAAGATATCATCGATTAGCCTCATAAAAGTAGGAGGGACATTTGTCAACCCAAAGGGCATAACCAACCATTTAAAAAGGCTTTCTTTGGATTTGAAGGCGGTCTTCCATACATCTGTGGGCTCCATTAGAACCTGGTGAGAGCCAGACTTCAGATCAACCTTGCTGAAATACTTGGTCCCCTTGAGTTGGTCCAGAAGGTCATCAATTTGTGGTATTGGATACCTATTCCTGACAGTGCTTTTGTTTATGCTCGATAATCAATGCAGAGCCTCCAGATCCCATCCTTCTTCTATACAAGTACAATCAAGCTCCGACAAGGCGAGGGACTTGGTCGGATGTGCCCTTTCTGCAACAAACTCCTGGATTTTCTACTTTATCTCTTCATTTTCTAGAATGGAGCAGAGATATATTGCCCCATTGGCTTGAGGTTCTCCATGAGTCATATCGATCGAATGTTTAACCTGACAGTGCCAGGGTGCCCTTGTGGGTGAGAAGAAGATGTCCTTATATTCTTCCATGACCATATCCACCTACTTCTGCTATGTGGAGGAACCCTTCCTGGGGGCCATGGATGTGGTTACAATATTCCCCTTACTTTGAGAGAAAATCAGAAAGAAAACAAATTTCCCAGTCTTGGAGATGATCTTACAACATTACTTAGTAGAGATCAAAGAGATGGTGATAGGTGGGGCTACCTATGGTATCTTTATAACTTACTACCCAAAGATATAATAACAGAGCAAGGTTTAGACTCATATACAGCATGTCGCTTCCACAAGTATGGTTATCCTAATAATGCATCACAAACTTCAAAAGGAGCAACATCACATAGTACCTCATCTGTGAAGGACTTGATGTTCTAAGGAAGGCGGCACTACTCGATGTTGTATATATGATGAGTACATACTGAAGGGTGCACTCCCTTCATATCCTTATAACTCCAGGAAAAGGAATCTAGGTGTTTTCTCAACAAGCTACACAGTTCCTTCTCCTGGGAAGTGGATAGGGATGGATTAATTTTCAAGGTTCTTTCTAGGCTAAACTCTATATTCTTAACACAGAGAGGAGTGGAGTCAGCCGCACAGAGATTAGTTGATGGGTTGTTTTGGGTTTCTCTTACTATGTCCTCTAATGGTGATACACTGGGAGGTGGATTCTGAATCATATTTTCAATCATATCATCCTCATCTTGCAGTTTCCCCCCATGGTGATTTCTATTGCACAAAGCGGTTCAAAATAGACTTCATACTCATCTTCCTTCTCCAACCAGAGAGGTAAATCATGTTTTAGAAAGGGTTGGGTAGGAGGATATAGGATTAACTATTTGGACACGTGCTCGTTCTTTATGGTCATGTTCCTAGCTCGACAGCTGATGTAGGCATCGGTGGTAGCCAACCAAGGTCTTCCCAGAATGAGAGGATACCTAGTGAGCTTTGCCTTTGGCTAGAGAACTAAGAAATCAGCAAGGTACTCCCAAGAATCAATGGAGACCATCACATCTTCCACAATCCCCTCAAGGGTGATGATGGAGCAGTCTACTAGCTGTAGTACAGTTGTGGTCTTCCTCAAGGAGCCTTGGAGGTTGAGTTTGAGCATTGTGTCCTTTGTCATCACATTAATGGGAGCTCCCAGATCAATCAAGGTGTGTGGGATCATGGTGTCATTGATGTGGACATCAACTACTGGGCTTCCAGGGTCCAAATATTTTGGCTAGATTACCTGCCCTAACATCATGTCAGACAGTTGCCCTATGAAATTGATGGTTGGGGCATCTCTCTTGCACCTTCCTAGATGCCTAAAGCACTTCTCTTTGATCAACCTATTGTAGATAGGCACATCTTTTATGGCTTGGAGAAGTGGTATCTTCACAGATAAATGTTTCAATTCTCCCAGGAGTTCAGTTTCTTCTGGGGTAGGCTGGACTGTCATGAATAGTCTCTCAGGAAAGAGTGGAATTGCTTTAGATTCACTTTCCTCTTTATCTTCCCCAACCTCCCTGGGTGGAGGCTGGCTATCTAGGAGAACTTTCCCAGATTGCAAGTTAATTTCCTGAATCTCCACAGCATAAGTTGGGCATGGTGGTTCCCCACTATACACTTGTTGAGCCTATCTGTTGTTTGGGTTCAGATTTGGCTGGGTAGGCATTTGGGGTTGCTTTGGTGGAGCAGGAAGTAACAATTGTGGTTGGGAAGGTGGTGGAGGCAAAAGAGCGAGAAGATATTTGTATTGGGGCCTCCACCCTTGATGAGGTGCATTCCACTGTGGTTGTCACTTAGCATAATATTGAAATGAATGGGTGGCTGGTTGGGCTTGATATTGAGATGTGAAGGACCAAAGAGGAGGTATGGACTAGGAAGGATCAGTAGGGGGGCCCAAGAAGGCATGGTAGTGACTTGGTTGGGGTTGTAGTATGCCTGAGATGTGCCTTGCATCCCCTATTGGTATGGTCTAGGTCCATGCGGCTTCCTTTAGTTTATGTGATAGAGTTGTTCAGTGACTCCTTCAACCCCTTGATATACAGCTTTAAGTCCGAGTAAGGAAGGGCACTTATCTATAGAATGATTTTCTTCACAAGCTGAACAAACCTCTATAGAGTTCAATGTGCATTCATTCCTAGGATGCCTCCTGGTGCATCTAGGGAAAATAATGGCCAAAGCCCTCTCAGCTTCCTCTTGTTTTATTTTGATATGTAAGGTATCCATTTGCATGGTAAGAATCTGCAGCATCTCACTCTTGAAGTCTTCCATCATGTTTCCAATTTGACCTTTAATGGATGAATTGGAAGAAGAGGTACTGCCCCCAACATTTATGTTTTCAGCCATTGGCTCTAGATGAATGTTTTCTTGTTCTTCTTCCCATATAGGTTCTTCAAATATGTCTTGTTATTCACCTAAGGGTTCTTCTTGATCGCAACCACCGAAGAAGAGAGAAGGTTGGCTGTGTGAAGGAGTGGGGTTGTTGGGAAAAAATTTTCCTGAGTTATCTCTATTCCTAAAAGGCATGAAAGGAGATCGTTTTTGGTTGGTTTTTGTTTCTTTTTCCCCACACTGATAGTACCTACAAAAACTGAAATTGATTGAACAAAACAAATTGAAACTAGCTGAAATGAACTTGCTGAAATGAAATTTGCAGAATTGAAGAGGAAAGCAAGGAAATGCAGAACTTGAAAGAAGAGAAATGACTAGTCTAATTTTGCTTAAATAAACTATTAACAGAATATTGCAATAGAAAATAGAAGAAAGCAGTAATCACAGAATACTCTAATGCTTCCCCAGCAATGGCGCCAAAAAGTGGTGAGCACCAGTATTGCATCACTAATGTTGCAACTCCTGGGCTGCCTACTTTACTCTTATCAACCTGGTAGTTCGTAACAAACTTGGAACTGTCGGTGCTATATGCACAAGTACTAGTTCTTACTACAGGGTGTCACTTGGTCAGTTGGCACAAGATCACTAGGAGCTCAAGCCAACTCCTATGGATTCTAGAAGAAGCTCTATATGTGATGAAAGGAGAGAAATATTACTCTACAGATGCTACTCTAACTGCAGAAAGGAGAAACAGTGAAATGTAAAGCAAACCTAATAAACCCTACTTAACCAATTAATCCTAATTGTGCATAAAGCACTATGAACCATGAGAGGAATACCATTACCTAGTCAAGGAAGTAAACAACATCCAAATGAGCTATTTCTAGAAGTAAATGAGTAAAAAACATCTTTTTGGATTTTTGTGTATTTTTATGTGAAATTGACATGCATGTAATTTATTGTGTGTGAATATAATAGCGAATAGGTGGTGTTGAAGGACGGTTTTGGGACTTGAGTAGATGTAAGATGGTGTTGATGGGTCCTAGGAGGTCTTAGGTGGCCTTCTGGAGGCTTTTCCTATACTCGGCCTTCAAAAGAAAGCCTACAGGAAAATCTACAGGAGGACACAGGAAATCTACAGGAGGAAAATAGGGCCCACTACAGGAGGCCTATAGGAGGAGGTCAAGAGAAGTTTTCACTATTTTGAGGATGTGAGAGTGGGTGGAAAAGGTGGATGAAGGTTGGAATGAGGTGTTAGGGCACCTAGGATCTACCAAGAATCACCAGAAGAGAGGAAGAGGATTGGGTTTGCTCAAGGAGAGAGGAAGAACTTCTTTGGAAATGCAGGAAACTAAGGTAGAATTGAGGAGAGGTTTGGGCGAACTGTAGGGCATGGATCAGAGGGAGGATGTGATGGCTGATAAGCTGGCCTACTATTGAAGAGATCTACTACAAAGGAACTGACAGTCAACCAATAAGATCAAAACAGAAATGAACTGAGTGCATCTAGAAAAACAGAGTTTTGCATCAAACTAGTCTAAACTATGATATATGAAACGAAATGCTGAGAAATGTTGCAAGAAAGGAAAGCATGAAAAAAGACTACTGAAAATAAAGAAGTGAGCATGATGAAGAAGATATGAAGCAAAACAAAACTAGACTATTAACCTACTAAAAAGCTGCAAACACTAGAAGTCCTATGAATGAGGAAAATCTATGTTTTTGGGGCAGCAAGAGGGTCTTTGCCTCAAATCATGGTCCCAAAGGGAGGAAGAGAGGACAAAGCACTTTTTCTAGCCTTTTTAATCTTCTTTTTATCACATCTACCTGCTATAGAGAGGACAAATGGAATCAAACTATTGAATCATCAAAAGCAACCTATTCTTAACCATAAAAGAAATACATCTAACAACAACCTAATCTACAAATTGAAATAAACATACAAATACAAGTAAAGAGGAGCTTGGTTTCTTGGATTGGACCCTAATCCAAGAGCTTCATCCCTCTGAGGTAACTCAGTGCTAACCCAAAAAGTATTCCATCTTTATTTCCAAAACAATATCAAGATTACATGAAACTTTCACAAAATAATAAGCTCGAAGTTGAGCAGAGATTACATAAGCAAAATCCAACAAAAACCAAACCCTAGTGAGGCCCTAGGCCTATCTACTTATACAAATGAAGCTACCAAAAGATTCCTTAAAATCAGGGAGGGTTGGCTCCCAAAACTCGAGATAATCATTAGTCATCCTCCACTTGCTCGGCTGCCTTCTAGTGCATGATTTGGCTACCTGTACTCCGAGTTGAATGGAGGGGAATTCGAAGTGGGGAGTAATAAATGATAGGAATTCCCTCCTATAAGTCCTCTCCTTTGTCCACTTTGAGTTATTGCTAGCATTTGTCCACTGGATCCTTGAATTTGACCTCAAAATTCATCAATAATATGCATTAAACACATGTTAGACCACATGGCATCATAGCTAACTCAACTCACTCCATAAGCATAAATATAATCAGAAAATCATATAATAAGCTAAGAGAATGGTTGATTTGACTAGGTTAGGAGGTAAAATGAGCCCATATAATTACCCATTTATGAGGCTCATCAGTTATTTTGGTTCTCAATATCAACAATGAACTGCATCAGAGAACCATTCACCCACATCTGTGAGTGGAATAGGTGTTCCACCTCCTATAGATCTTTAGGCTCAATATTATGGATCTTGTTTGTGGCCACAGTGGCATTGGGCTCTGCATTAATGATTTGCTTCCCTTTATCATTCCCCTTGTCGAGTTCTGACTCAGGGTCAGAAAATGCATCTAACTCGAAAGCCTTCAGCTCAGCCACCAGTGACTGCTTGGCCCGATACTCACTTGTGTTGTGAGTGGAGCTATTATGGAACTCACACCACTTTCTTGTGTACTTATTTTTCTTCATGGTGTTGTTCTTTTCTTGCAGCTTTGACGTGTTATCCTGGATCAGCCCACCTTGGCTTTTCCCTTTTCTCTGCAGTTTGGAGGTGCCTTTCCCTTACTTCAAATTTGAAGATTCAAAGTCTCTCTTTTTCTATTTACACTTCTGCTCAATGTTGACAGCAAACCGGTATGTTGTTCTGAGCGATGATATGTCTAGGACTCCATCTCATCCTGGATGTACCTGTGTAGGAAACCATGATATTTAAGTACCAAATGTTTCTCACAATCCTTTATACACAACTTCGTGTGAAGGGTATGAAAAACATTGGTAAACTATGGCATGTCTTGGTCCCTTCCCTGCCATAGTGTGGTCCACTTTATGTATTTATCCTCATAGCTCCCGACATGGTAGTACTTCTCCTTGATGGTGTCTTGGAATGAACTCCAAGTGGGTGCAGCTGAAAATAGTGAGGGTGTACTTTCATCCTTCTTCTCATAGTAGGTTTCCCACCAATCCTTAACATGGGGGGAAACTTTGAGAAGTGAAAAAGTAATATTTTCCTGGCTGGAAAAATCATGAACAAAAAAAATATCCTTATGGAAAATTTAACCATTTATCTACGACATCTACATCTATCTGACCCTCAAATATGGGGATGTCAAAGTTAACTTGTACCTTAAAGGGTGTGGAACTTCTAGAGTAGTTGTTGGAAGGAGATGTGTCGCCCTTAGGTAGCCGTTGAAGGATCTAGGCAAAGTTGTCCATCATCGCGTTCCTCTATCGCTCGAAGGCTTCTTCGAGAAAGATTTTGAAAGGATCTCCTACCCCCTCATCATTCTTCTCTTCTGCCATGGGAGGTTGTCAGGATTTGCGAAGTTGCTCTTGAAAGGTTCGACCAGTTCGAGCTCTAACTCCTTATATCTCGACCTTGTTGGGGACATGCAAAGAAAAACAGAGAAGAGAAAACCGCTTTGATGCCATTGATCTGAACTTAAATAGGAATGCAACAAATTATAGATATAACCATAAGTACAGAGACGCAGAAGAAATAATACTAAATTTCATTAATATCAAATATTGAAATATGCTTACAGATAGAATGGAAATAAGAATAGCTTAGGTGATGGTAGCTTATCTCTGAGAAGAGCTGTGGTGGCTACATGCCTCTGGACTATGTTACAATGAGGCTTGAAGGTCTATTTATTATTGAGAAACAATGGAAAAAGATAAACATCCAAAAACTTAACCCTAGGAGATGAAGAGCCAAAACTATGGGCCTCGTTTGGGTAATTTGGTACATCAATTTCCTGGGGTCGGAACTTTGGCATAAATCTTTGTTTGACACGCACTATGCCTCGTTAGAAATATCTATCCTAGGACTACAACTTTCGAGTGGCCTACATCGGTTAAATACCCATGTTGGCTATGGCTTTCCCCAAAAAATGTCGTTTAGGGCCTCAAAATGGCTCTAGAAGTTCAAGACCCAAAAAACTGCCAAAAATGGTAAATTGTGCTAGAATTAAGGAAACTTAAAAACTGGAAGAGACAGTGGTGGGGGTCCAAGTGCAATAGGCGAGTGGCCACCAACATCCATATGGATCAGTAACCCTCACTTAATAAGAATAGTTCTGCTCTAGACCTGAATTTTAATGCCTCAAAGGCCTAGAGCGAGCTCTACTTCAGCTTGATCTCTTCATTCAACTTGCAAAAATGAAAATAAAACACCCAAACCCCAACTATATACAAAAATTCTAAAAAAACCAAAACCCAAGTTAACAAAAATAATTTACATATTATATTTACAAAATTATTCACAAATTTACAAAATATACAAGGATTTTATAAATTAAAAATTTTGAGAAAATGTTTTTTATGATTATTTTTTTTATAAATGGCTAAAAATGCTTCAGAAACACCATGCACACTATAGTCTTAGGGAAGATTTAATCCATAACATAAATATTTAGGATCCAAGGAAAATGATCCTTGCCCACAATTTGTGAACTTGGAGACCAAGGACTGAAGTACCTGCAAACACTATGTATTTATCTCAAAATAATCATATATTAGCACAACATAAGAAAGCCCAAAGTTAGAACATACCACAAATCAATGAAAAAGTACATCTCGAGTTGCACCCCAAAGTCTTTATTATGATAGGAAAAATAGTTCCCAACGAGACAATAGTTTACAAAAATGCTTCAATAGCAATTCTTAGCCAAAAATTAGATGGCTAGAGACTTAAATGACTCTCTAATTTATAGATAAATCCTCAAAGTGAAAAATAACGTCTAGTTTCCTTGATCCTTGTCAAAATAATATTGGCTACCAAAAAATACTTTGATCATCTTTTAATCTTAGTCGTTGAATTTTTATTTTTGAGGAATTTTCAAATTTATCATTTAATTCCATTTTAATTAGCTCAAAATTAATTATTTTGAGCTAATTTCCTCAAAAATTGGACTTTGACTTAACTACCAAAGCCTAAGGGGTCCAATTTTTCTTGAAATACCATATCCAATATTTCCTTGGTGGAGGACCTCCAAATTTTGATTCTTTTAAAACCCACAAAATTTTCACTTGGAGAATTTAATTTTCCTAAGAAATTTTAATTTGACTCTAATTAATTAAATTTTTGACTTAGGATTTTAATTTAATTTAGCCAAAAAATTAATTAATTGACACGTGAGAGGATTAATTATTTTTTCCACCTTCTAATATTTTAACCATGGTGTCTAAGTATGAGAGACCATGCATTAAATTTTTTTTTACATAAGGTTTACAATTTCAACCCTCAAAGGAGGAAAACCTGCTTGATTTAGACCTTCAAAAAACATACCCAATTTGCGACACAATATGAGCTAGTAGACCAAGTGTTTTTCAATAAAATACTTTATCTTATTAGCTTAAATGATTCCCAAATCACTTTTACATAAGACTCGGATAAGACATTAAGACTCACCTAAGACTTTGACGAATAATTCCACCCTAGATTTGGCGTGAGGTTAGAGGAAAAAACTTTATCGACCATCCGTGTTTAGAAACACAAATGAATCAGTGAGACGTAAAACCTCATAAGATGAAAATATCGCCAAAATAATAGGCTTACCAAGGTTGTTACATACATTCACGATCTTACTAGCATCATTTACATTACATATTTTGCAGAATGGGTTTATTGTGACACATGAACTACTGATATATGATCTTATTCTGTTGCAAAAATTGGTACTTCCTCTTCCTTGGAACTTTGACAAAATGTGTGTAACATGTGGTTCCATATGGGGACACATTTATTCCATGAAGTAACGTGAGAATTCCAAAATCCTACATCCAAGAAAACATAATTCTAACAAATAGATATCCATTCAAAATTGAAATCATCATGCATATATAGAAAATATGATTGGAATATAAAATATACTCTAACAAACTGAAATATAAAAGACATAATAAAATGTGTGAAATAAAACTTTTTGTTGACATGAAATAAAAGGGAGTAGGGTTAGAGATACTATACAAAATGTGTCATCGAAGTAGTGCATATTGAGCATCGGCTGACTTTTTGGAAAGTCTGAATGTTTCTTCTCTAATGTGCCATGCCCAATCTTGCATATTGTAGGGCTTTGTTTTATTCAAATATCGAGTTGCTTTGGCCATCAAATGCATCAAACTTCTTCCTTATCTTCCTATTCCTTTTACTTTTCTTCCCAGTGGGTTGTGATGTCAATAATGAGACCATTGTAGATTTCTTTTCTTGATATTAAATATGCTTGGATGAATGATTTGAAGAACCTGAAATATGCCTAATTTTATCCTAGATATATTCTATAAATGGAGATGCATAGGCTTGGCCCTTTCAATTTTCCCTTTTTAACCACGAGAAATTGACCTTCTCGCAATGAGATGAGAATGGCTCTGGTAGACTGGGAGACCCATCAGTCATGAAAAACCCTTTGTGAATCCCCCCTGGATACTTCATTCTGAGCTGAAGTAGCTGAGTTGTATTTTCCATCATTTGTAGCCTATTATGAAGAGTGGTCTTTTCAATGGCATCCATCTAATTTGAGTGTTCAACCTTTATAGCATTTATTTCCTTGGCATGGCTTTCCTTCATGGTCAACAACTTATTCTGAAGATATATCTGACTAGCCTCCATATATTTTATTATTATGTAATTGTCTTATTTTATGGAAATCAAATGATTTGACATAACTTCCATCTCTTGAGCACACTTTTCCTCTATGGTGGCTATATTATTGCAGTGATTAATTTTCATGATCTCTAGATCCACATCATCTTTTTCTTCTATAGTTGGAAACCTACTCTGAAAATCAATTTCCATCTCCTTTATTACTTTATCATGATTCACTTGCATGATGATCAAATGGTTTTTCATGGTGGCCACTTGATAAGAGTGATTGACCTTCATGATTGCTAGCTCTTCATCCCATTTTTCTAATTTGGTGTACATGGATCTCATATCCTTCATGTAATCTGCCATCAAATTCTCTTGATTTATTTCCATGGTTTTCATAAATTGAGTCAAATTACTGATTAGTTGTCTATCTTTTTCCTTTTCATCATCGATACCAATTTGACAACTTGTCCCTGCTTTTCCACTATCATGGATTCTTCTTGCAAATGTACAAGTGGATTCATCATGAAAAAGATTACAAGGTCAGAAATATGGTACATCCTCTCGATATATTTTTATGATATTTGGGTCCTTCATATGACTAATCTCATCACTTTGTTTAGTGCTAGAGGCATAAGGTGAGCCCCTTTTATTTCCATATTTATCTTCAAAGGCCTCAAAAATAAATTGTAAGGAGTCAAAGGTTTCATCAAGGAACTCCCAAAACCAATCTCATGCATCATCTTCTAATGAAATAAAAAAGATTCACATATTGACATCCTCATGTTCATCATATGCATAGCCACTAAAATTTTCCATACGAAAAATGAACTTTGTAAGATGATCGCTAGC
This sequence comes from Pinus taeda, assembly GCA_000404065.3. NCBI lineage: Eukaryota > Viridiplantae > Streptophyta > Pinopsida > Pinales > Pinaceae > Pinus > Pinus taeda. The sequence goes on from APFE030457959.1 coordinate 67,182, forward strand.
AATGACTGCATCATTACCCATGAAAGAAGGAAAATTATCAAGGGCCTCTCTCGGAAGATCATGAAGAATGTTAGTAAAACGACAAGGGGTGAATTCACTCATGATGACCTGCTTGAGGGGAAGAGGGGCCAAATGGATGTTAGAGAGAGAGATCCTTGCTCAAGAAAATCAAGAGATCCACAAGAAGCGAGCTTTCAGCAGAAATTCTTGTAAGAAATGGAAGAAGTGCAGTCGCCACTTAAACATGAATCTAGCTCCAAAATACAAAAGGAAAAAAACTGAAAAGTTAGTCCAGGATCAAGGAGATGGACATCAAGGAGAGTTTCCTGTTTGAGAAATATGGATGAATAAGTGGAGTCACCACCCAAACAAGAAACCAACCTCTATGTATAGGTGCAAAATGTGCAGATAAACAAGATGAAAGGTAACCGCCAAAAATTGTGGTGTTGGTGGTATTAATGGAAAGATGGAAGATGATTGGAAGATTATGAAAAAAATTTCATAAACCCCGGCAACAAGAAAATTTTCCCCGATAAAAATGCCAAAATATGTTGTCGCCCAGATTGTACAGGCACTACGACAACCGCTCAAGGTGGGGTCTGTTACTCTAATCCTTTCCCACTTCATTCTAGCTATCTCCCAACAACAAGCTATGGGCAGTAGTCCCTATGGAAATGAGATGAAGGAAAACAAGTTGGGAACAAAATTTTTTGGGAGACACAAATGAGTGGCCTAGCTACTCATTAGAATTTAACAAGACTAATGATTAGATCAGATTTCAAGTATGAGACTAGTGCCTTATGGAGTCACAATTCTTGTTTATTATAAATTGAAACCAAGTAACTAGATGGACGCCTGCTTCTTAATATGATAGATTATCCTATATGATATGCAAGTCCTAAGATCTAGGTGTGATGCAAGGATGTTGGTTACTTTTAGCTTAGGTTTCTAGTCTAAGTTGAACCTTTCCCTTAACTGTTTTTGAGAAACAATCTTAAGATTAGGTTGTGAAATGGAAGCCAACGGGAAGTAGGAAGTGGTCTAATTAATGATACCTCCCCTTATGTTCCAGCCACCTAATGCCTCTGGCGCTGTAGAGACTATGGCTATGATGACAGCAAGGTCATTGTGTTAACCAATAAGAAGTGTTGAATCCCTCAAGCTAATCGGAAAAGGGGTTCCCTATTAGTCTGCCAACTGAACTTATGTTAGGATGTAATTTCTTAATGCGGGCTAGACCCTAGAATGCTTATGAAAAATAGATTGAGTGAAGTCTTCTTAAGTTAAGATTATTTATGTCTTTTAAGTACTTAGTGTAAATTACCTTATAGCAATAGTACTTAACAATGATTAAAGAGTAATCCTAAGACAAGATAGGCGCATAAAGACACAAGTGCCAATGTTCAACAATATTCCACAAGGTGTTTAGAACAGATGTCTAATTCAACAATGATTACTTGAGATATGCCAAATGCTTAAGATAAACAACCAAAATATTAAATCCTCTTAAGCTTATGATCTCTAACTTAGGGCAATCATCTAATGATTTTTAATAATGCCTCAATTAGATGTCAAACAAAATGATGCCAATTAGATATTAATGCTCAAACAACTTAGACCATCAATGCCATTATAGATTCAAGATTTAAGTGTTCGAGTGTTTTGAGTGCAAAATTTAGAATTTTTTTGTAAACCTAGGATGAGACAAACAAGTATTAGATCTAAAAAATCAAATCAGCAGTGATACTTCAGAAAATTTCAACACTTTATTATACTTATGAAAACAACGAGAAAGTCTCTTTAAATCATAGCATTTACCCAACATATGAAGCATAAAATTTTCCAATGGCTAGAAAATGTAAATTTATGTATTTAACCCACTTTATGATGATGTATTCAGTAATATATCATACCTGAAACAACTTATTACAATAGTAAACAAACCAACAAATCAACAAGCTAATGATGCTAAAACCAATGCCCAATATGCCAAAAAATAGGAAAATTTTATTGAAAAAAATAATAAATAAATAAAAATCAAATTTTGAGCCCTCTTTAGATGCGTGATTCAGAAAATTGCAGACTTGACTCAGTAATTATGCAGTAAATTTCAGCAAGCAAATTTTTAGATCTAGGCTAGATCTAAGATGCGTAAGTGACCAAAATTTAGGAAAATTTAGATTTTGCAATTTTAAGTGATTTTGACCAATTCAAATGTGATTTTAAAGCTAATATATAATTTTTATTACCATTGTAATAAAACATAGGTAAAATGAGTTTGTAGAGATTAAACCCTAGGCCCAAGGCCTTGAAGATCAATTTTCCCAAGTAGCCCAAAATTTCTCCAATGACCTTGCACATGAAAACACAAGTTTTGAGCAAATTTCTCCTGCAAAACCACCAAGGAACCAGTCCTGAAAATTTCAAAGATGGACAAGGGCCAAACTAGGGAAAAATAGGCCAAGGAGGGCCAATGCTAGGCCTAATAAGGCCAGCGTTGAGGGAATATGCTGCTAGGAGAACGAATCGAGGGTCAAAGAGGCAAGAGGAGACTAGAAAAGGCTAAAGCAGGAGGAGAAAAACCTCAAAAGGCTGCACACTAGGGAAAACATGCAAACAGATAGGGTTTAAGGGCAAAAAATTCCATGGCTATCACTAAGGTAGTTGTTTAGGGAAAAGAATGGGGCCCGAGGCCTCCTAGGCCGAGGACCGTGCCTAAAAAGACCTAAACCCCAATGCAAGGCTAGGGAAATGACATTAATGCCTCTAAGGCTTACGACCTTTCCTAGAAGGCCAACAAATGATGATAGACCTTTTTAGGATGAGGCAAGGAGGAGAGAGGCTTACGTAGGGAGGAAAGAGGTTGATGTTGGGCTAGAGGAGGCGGAACTTGGGCTTGAGAGTCCTTGAAAGTGAAACCCTCACTTTAGAAGAATGTTTCTCGTCTAGAACTGAATTTTGTTGCAAAACCTTTAGTGGGTAACCCTACAAAATTTTCTAGAGACTAGATCTTACCCTTAAGGGCCCAAATCTAGCTCTACTTCAACTTGATCTCTTGATTCAACCTACAACAATGAAAATAAAACACCCAAACCCCAGATATATACAAAAATTCTTAAAAACCCAAAACCCAAGCTAGAAAAAATAATTTACAAATTATATTTACAGAATTATTCATAAATTTACAAAATATACAATGGTTCTGAAAATTAAATTTTTGATAAAAAAAACATTTTATGATTATTTTCTTTGATAAATGGATAAAAACACTTTAGAAACTCCATGCACACTATAGCCTTAGCCAAGATTTAATCCACCACATAAAAATTCAAGATCTAAGGAAAATGATCCTTGCCCATAGTTTTTGAACTTTGAGACTAATGACTGAAGTACCTGCAAACACTATGTATTTATCTCAAAAATCATATAGGAGCACAACATAGGAAAGTCCGTAGTCAATACATAACACAAATAAATGAACAAGTACACCTCGAGTTGCACCCCAAAGTCTTTATTATGATAGATAAAATAGGTCCTCGCGAGATAATAGTTTACACAAATGCTTCAGCACCAATTTCTTAGCCATAAATCAAATGGCTAAAGACTCCAATGGCTCTCTGATGTATAGATAAATCCTTCAAGTGAAAAATAATGGCCAATTTCATTGATCCCTATCAAAATAATCTTGGCCATGGAAAAATACTTGAGCATCTTTTAATCTTAGCCGTTGAATTTTTATTTTTGAGGAATGTTCAAATTTATCATTTAATTTCATTTTAATTAGCTCAATTATTTCTTTTTAGCTAATTTCCTCAAAAAATTGACTTTGACTTAACCACCAAGGCCCAAGTCCATTTTTTCTTGAAATATTCAATATTTCCATGGTGGAGGACCACCAAAAGTTGATTCTTTTAAGACCCACAATTTTTTCACTTGGATAATTTAAATTTCCTACGACATTTTTAATTTGACTCCAATTAATTAAATTTCTAGCTTAGAGTTTTAATTTAATTTTGCTGGAAAATTTAATTAATTGATACATTAGAGGATTAATTTTTTTTTCCATCTTCTAATATTTTAACCATGGTGTCTAAGTATGAGGGACCATGCATTAATTTTTTTTTTTACATAAGATTTACAATTTCAACCCTCAAAGGGGGAAAACCTGCTCGGCTTAGACCCTTAAAAAACATACCCAATTTGTGACACAATATAAGCTAGTAGACCAAATCATTGTAATAAAATGATTTATCCAATTAGATTAAATTATTCCTGAATCACCTTTACATAAGACTCGACTAGCACACGAGGACTCACCTAAGACTTTGACGAAGAATTCCACCCTAGATTTGGGGTGAGGTTGGAGGGAAAAATTCTACCAACCATTTGTGTTTAGAAACACAAGTGAATCAGTGAGATGAAAAACGTCCTAGGATGAAACCCTCACCGAAATAATAGGCTTTCCTAGGTTGTTACACACATTCACGGTCTTACTAGCATCATTTACATTACATAACTTGCAGAATGGGTTTATAATGTCACATTAACTACTGATATATGATCTGATTCTGTCGAAAAAATTTGGTACTTCCACTTCCTTAGAACTTTGAAAAAATGTGCGCAACATGTGGCTCCATATGGTGAGACGTTGCTTCCATGAAGTAATGTGAGAATCCTTGAATCTTGCATCCAAGAAAATAAAAGTCCAACAAATAGATATGTATCCAAAATCAAAATCATAATGCATATATATAAAATATTGATGGAATAGAAAATATACTCTAACAAACTAAAATATAAAAGTCATAATAAAATGCATTAAATAAAACTATCTAATGATATGAAGTACAAGGGAGTAGGGTTAGAGATACTAAACAAAATGATGCCCTATGGCATCAAATGTCATCAATGTAGTACATACTGAGCATCTACCAAATTTTTGGAAAGTCTAAAGGTTTCTTCTCTGATGTTCCATACTTGATCCTACATATCATAAGACTCTATATTATTTAAATATCGAGCTGCTCTTGGCCATCATATGAATCAAAATTATTCCTTCTCTTCCTCTGCCTTTTACTTTTCTTCCTGATGGGTTGTGATATCAATAATGATACCATTGTAGATTTCTTGTATTGATCTTGAATATGCTTGGATGAAAGATCTAAATAACTTGAGATATGCCCAATTTAATCTTAGATATATTCTATAAATGGAGACACATAGACTTGGTCTTTCCAATTTTCCTTTTTAACAGTGGCACTTCTAGATAACTTGTCTCGAATGGGGCAAGTGACCTTCTCGCAATGAAATGAGAAATTCTCTGGCAGACTAGGAGACCTGTGAGTCATGAAAAACCCTTTATGATCCCCCCTGGATCCTTTGATCTGAGCTGAAGTACTAGAACCTATGTGTTTTCCATCATTTGTAGCTTATTATGAAGAGTGGTCTTTTCAATTCGAATGGCATCCATCTGATTTGAGTGTTCAACCTTTATAACTTTGATTTCCTTGGCATGGCTTTCCTTCATGGACAACAACTTATTCTGAAGATATATCAGACTAGCTTCCATATCTTTGATTATTTTGTTATTGTTTCCTTTTATGGAAATCAAATGATTCTACATAGCTTCCATCTTTTGAGCACACTTTTCCTCTATGGTGGCTATCTGATTGGAGTAATTAATTTTCATGATCTTTAGTTCCTGATCATGTTTTTCTTCTATAGTTGACAACCTACTCCGAAAACCAATTTCCATCTCCTTTATTACTTTATCATGATTTTCTTGCATGATGATCAAATGGTTTTGCATGGTGGCCACTGGATCAGCATGATTGACCTTCATGATTTCTAGCTCTTCATCCCATTTTTCTAATTTGGTGTACATGGCTCTCATATCCTTAGTGTATCTACCATCAATTTCTCTTTATTTAGTTCTGTGGTTTTCATCATTTGAGTCAACTTATTGATTATTTGTTTATCTTTTTCCTTTTCATTAGCGATACCAATTTGACAACTCATCCCTGCTTATCCACTATTGTGGATTCTTCTTGCAACTGCACAAGTGGATTCATCATGAAAAATATTACAAGGTCAACAATATGGTACATTCTCTTGATATCTTTTTATGATATTTGGATCCTTCATATGGCTAATCTCATCTCTTTTTTTTAGTTCTAGAGGCAGAAGGTGAGCCCCTTTGATTTCCATGTTTATATTCAAAGGCCTCAAAAATTGATTGTAAGGAGTCAAAGGTTTCATTGGGGAACTCCCAAAACCAATCTCATGCATTGTAATGAAAGAACAAAGAGCCGCATCTTGACATCCTCATGTTCATCATATGCATAGCCATCAAACTTTGCCATACAAAAAACTAACTTTGTAAGATGATCACTAACAGTGACTGCATCATTACCTGTGAAAGAAGGAAAATTATCAAGGGCCTCTCTCAGAAGATCATGAAGAATGTTAGTAAAGTGACAAGGGGTGAATTCACTCATGATGACCTTCTTGAGGGGAAGAGGGGCCAAATGGATGCTAGAGAGAGATATCCTTACTCAAGAAAATCAAGAGATCCACAAGAAGTGAGCTTCTACCTAAAATTATTGTAAGAAATGGAAGAAGTGGAGTTTCCACTTGAACATGAATCTAGCTCCAAAATCCAAAAGGCAGAAAACTAAAAATTTAGTCCAAGATCAAGCAAATGGATATCAAGTAGAGCTTCCTATCTGAGAAAAATGGATGAATAATTGGATTTGCCACACAAACAGGAAACCAACCCAAACGTCGAGGAGCTAAAGGTGTGAATAAACAAGATGAAAGATAAGTGCCAAAAAATGTGGCATTGACGGGATTAATGGAAAGATGGAAGATGATTGGAAGATTATGACAAAATTGTCGTAAACCTTAGAAACAAGAAACTTGTCCTGCAACAATGCCAAAAAATGTTGTCGCATGGATTGTACAAGCACCGTGACAACCACTTAAGATGGGGGTTGTCACTCTTATTGCTACCCACTTTGTTCTAGTTATCTCCCAAAAATGGGCTATGGTGGGTAGTGCCTATGGAAATGAGATGAAGGAAAACAAGTTGGGAACAAACTTGCTTGGGAGACCTGGATGAGTGGCCTAGTTACTCGATAGAATTTAGCAAGATTAATGATTAGATTAGATTTCAAGTATGAGACTAGTACCTTATGGAGTCACAATTCTTGCTTATTATAAATTGAAACCAAGTTACTGGATGGACACCCACTGCTTAATATGATATAATATCCTATATGATATGAAATTCCTAAGATCTAGGTTTGATGCAAAGATTTTGGTTACTTTTAACTTAAATGCCTAATCTAAGTTGAAAATCTCCCTTAACTATTTTGAGAAACAGTCTTCATAATAGGTTTTGAAATGGAAGCCAACAGGAAGCAAGAAGTGGCCTGATTAATGATACCTCCCCCTATGTTCCACCCACCCAGTGCTTCCGGCAATGAAGAGACTATGGCTCTTACAATTGCAAGGTCATTGTGTTAACCACTAAGAAGAGTTGAATCCCTGAAGCTAATCGGAAAAGGGTTCTCATAGGAGTCTATCAACCTAGCTTATGCTATGAGGTAAGTTCTTAATGTAGGCTAGATCATAGAATTCTTATGCAAAATAGATTGAGTGAAGTCTTATTAAGTTAATATTTTTTATGTTACTTAAGTACTTAGCGTCAATTAACTTATAGCAAGAGTACTTAATAATGATTAAATAACAATCTTAAGACAAGATAGGTGCATAAAGACACAAGTTCCAATGTTCAACAATATTCCACAAGGTGTTTAGAACAAATGTCTAATTCAATAATGATTACTTGAGATATTCCAAATTCTTAAGATAAACAACCAAATTATTAAAGTCTCTTGAGATTATGATCTCTAACTTAGAACAACCATCCAATGATTTCTTAACAATGCCTCAATTAGATGTCAAGCACAATGATTCCAATTAGATCTTAATGCTCAAACAACTTAGACCATCAATGAGATTAGAGATTCAAGGCTTGAGTGTTGGAGTTACTTTAGTGCAAAATTCACATTTTTTTTGTAAAACTAGGATGAGGCAAACATGTATTAGATCTCAAAAATAAAATCAACAATAATACTTTAGAAAATGTCAGCGCTTTCTTAGACTTATGATAACAACAAGAAATTTACTTTAGATCATAACATTTACCCAACATATGAAGCATAAAATTTTCCAGTGGCTAGAAAATGTGAATTTATATATTTAACGCACTTTATGATGATGTATTTAGTAATATATCAGATCTGAAACAACTTATTATAGCAGTAAATAAACCAATAGATCAGCAAGCTAATGATGCTAAAACCAATGCCCAATATACCCAAAAATGGGGAAAATTTATCAAAACTGAAAAATCAAATTTTAAGCCCTCTTTAGATGTGTTATTCAGAAAATTGCAGACTTGATTCAGTAATTTACACAATAAATTCCAACAAGAAAATTTTTAAATGTAAGCTAGATCTAAGATGCCAAAGTGGCCAAAATTTAGGAAAATTTAGATTTTGCAATTTTAAGTGATTCACAAATTCAAATGTGATTTTAGGGCTATGATATCACTATTATTACTACTGTAATAAAATACAGGAAATGTGAGGATTTAGAGATCAAACCCTAGGCCCAAGGCCTTGAAGATCAACTTTCCCAAGTAACCCAAAATTTCTCCAATGATCTTGCACTTGAAAGCACACATTTTGAGCACATTTATCCTATAAAACCACCAAAGAATCAATCTTGAAAATTTCAGAGATGGACAAGGGCCAAACTAGGGAAAAATAGGCCAAGGAGGGGCAACTCTAGGCCTAGTAAGGCTAGCTTGAGGGTAGATGAGGCTAGGAGGATGGATCAGGGGTCAAAGAAGCAAGAGGAGACCCAAAAAGGTTAAAATTGGAGGAAAAAATCCTCGAAAGGATGGACATTGGGGAAAAAGGGGCAAACAACTAGGGTTTAGGAGCTAGAAAGCCCATGACTAGCCCTAAGGTAGTCGTCTGGGGAAAAGAAGGAGGTGGAAGGCATCCTAGGCCCATGACCAGCCCTAACAAGGGCATAAAACTCTAACACAAGGCTAGGGAAAGGAGGTTGATCCCTCTAAGGATTACGACCTTCCCTAGAAGGCCAAAAAATGATGACGTTGGGCCTTTTTAGGATGACAGCGGGAGGAGAGAGGCTGACACGGTGCAAAGAGAGGTTGACATTGGGCTAGAGGAGGTTGGATCTAGGCCTGGGTGGTCTAGAAAGTAAAACCCTCGCTTCAAAATAATTTTTCTCCTTTAGATCTGAATTTTGCTACAAAATATTCAGTGGGTAACCCTGCAAAATTTTCTAAAGACTAGATCTTACCCTCAAGGGCCTAGATCTAGCTCTACTTCAACTTGATCTCTTGATTCAACCTACAAAAATGAAAATAAAACATCCAAACACCAAATATATACAAAAAATATTTAAAATCCAAAACCCAAGTTAGCAAAAAGAATTTACAAATTATATTTACAAAATTATTCACAAATTTACAAAATATACAAGGGCTTTGAAAATTAAAATTTTTGATAAAAATATATTTTATGGAAGCCCCATGCACATTATAGTCTTAGTGTAAATTTAATCCACCACATAAATATTCAAGCTCCAAGGAAAATGATCCTTGCCCACAATTTGTGAACTTGGAAACCAATGACTGAAGTACCTGCAAACATTAGGTATTTATCTCAAAATAATCATATATTAGCACAACATAGGAAATCTCATAGTCAATACATACCACAAATCAATGAACAAGTACACCTTGATTTTCACCACAAAGTCTTTATGATGATAGAAAAAATAGTTCCAATCGAGATAATAGTTTACACAAATACTTCAACAATAGTTTCTTAGCTAGAAATTAGATTGCTAGAGACTCAAATGACTCCCTAATTTATAGATAAATCCTCCAAGTGAGAAATAACTGCTAGTTTCCTTGATCCTTATCAAAATAATCTTGGATGTCGAAAAATACTTGATCATCTTTTAATCTTAGCCATTGAATTTTATTTTTGAGTAATTTTTAAACTTATCATTTAATTCCATTTTAATGTTTAAAATTAATTATTTTGTGCTAATTTCTTTAAAATTTTGACTTTGACTTAACCACCAAGACCTAAGGGGCAAATTTTTCTTGAAATATCTAATATTTCCTTGGTGGAATACCTCCAAAAATTGATTCTTTTAAGACCCACGATTTTTCACTTGGAGAATTTAATTTTCCTAAGACATTTTAATTTGACTCTAATTAATTAAATTTCTAGCTTAAGAATTTAATTTAATTTTGCCAGAAAATTTAATTAATTGATAGACGAGGGGATTAATTATTTTTTCCACCCTCTAATATTTTAACCTTGGTGTTTGAGTATAAAGGACCATGCATTAAAATATTTTTTAAATAATATTTACAATTTCAACCCTCAAAAGGGGAAAACCCACTCGACTTAGACCCTTAAAAAACATACCTAATCTGTGACAAAATATGAGCTAGTAGACCCAGTGATTTATAATAAAATAATATAGCCAAATAGTTTAAATTATTCTCATATAACTTTTACATAAGACTCGACTAGCACACTAGGACTCACCCAAGACTTTGACGAAGAATTCCATCATAGCTTTGGGGTTATATTGGGGGGAAAAACTTCACCGATCATCTGTGTTTAGAAACATAAACGAATCAGTGAAACAAAAAACCTCCTAGGATGAAACTCTCGTCAAAATAATAGGCTTACCTAGGTTGTTGTATAAATTCACGCTCTTACTAGCATTATTTACATTACATAACTTGCACAATGGGTTTACAATGACACATGAACTGCTGATATATGATCTGATTCTGTCGAAAAATTTTGGTACTTATGTTAGGTCCCTATAATACTAGTGATTCCCCCATTACTATTGTCATTGTAGCCCTTATTGTTATTGTTGTGCCCTTATTTTCCCCATATTGTTATTATTTTGCCCCATAGATGCCCACTATTGTTATTTGTGTGCCCTTATATTATTGTTGTTATGTCGGCTTTGATTATATTGTGACCCCTTAGGCTCCTATATATAGAAAGGAGGTTTGTCATATGTATCATCTAATAATTGTTCATTTGTGTAATGTAAAGGAGGTTCCCCCCTCGAAGAGGTTGATTTCTAAGGCATTTATCTATCTTTTCTATCTTTTTGTGAGCTGGTTTCATAACATTTGATATCAGAGCTTTGGATTCTAGGGTTTTGTTGCTCCAAAATAGGTCATCGTGGCATTTTTGCTATAAAAAAATTTCTGCGATGTTTCAGGCTCTAAAGAAAACCCATTTGAGAAGAAATCTTGATGATCCTCACGTCCAAATTTGAGATCTTGTCTCGCTATATTTTCAGAGATATGATCCAAGGAAGTTAGGGTTTTTGCAGGCTCCCGAATTACATCCCAAATGGGGGACCTTGGAAAAATCATCATAAATTTTTCTCTGAGTATCATATTGAAATTTCGTAAGAACTTATAGAAATATAACAAAATCTAGTTTTATGTGTATCGTTTTCAGGTCTGAAAGTTGAAACAATGACACATGGCACTTCATACAAGTTTGATCTACTTAAAAAGTGTATAATTAGGTCATCTTGGGAGATTGGGCATAACACTTTTTTGGAGAATCCAATTTCGTTCAAACTGGTGGTGTTGGAAAGAGGACTATGAGGGCTACCATAGTTCAAAATTTCAAACCTTGGAGATCTGAAATTTCAGAGATACATTAGATACAATATCGAGCTCCTACAAAGTGAAAAAAGGTGTGTAGTTTTTTTTTTTAATTTTGCATAAGTTTGGTTTGAAAAATTAATTTGAAGGAATTCAAAACAAATAGTGAATCATAATTATCATTAATTGATGCCCCAAAGAAATAAAATGGAAACACCTAGTAAGAAACCTGAAAGCTCTAGTATGAATTATGAAGAAGAGGAAGAAATGAAACATGATATATCAAAATTACGAGACCAAGTGCAACAAAATTCACTCTCGCAAAAAGGAACGGAAGCTAAGATGGATGGAAAGGCGTAGAAGCTAAGATGAATGATGTGGAAGCTAAGATTGATGGCTTGGAAGCTAAGATGGATGGTTTAAAGAAAGGCATGGAAACTAAGATGGATGGTTTAGAAGAAAAACTTAAAGGCAACATGGAAGAATTGAAAACAGATTTGACAAAGTTTCTACAAGAAATTCTCACTAATGCAAAAAAGGTAGTAAAGGAAACTCATGATGAGAAAAAAATAAATGTTAATCATTATTTCATAGACTCTAACGTTGGATCGAAGACCCACCATGTGCCAAAGATTGATATGAGGAAGTTTGATGGCAAGAATCCTGTAACATGGATACTATAGATGGAGCAATATTTCGATCTCCATAATGTGCAAAACACACAAAAGGTACACATTGCAACTTTATATTTGGAACCAAATTAGTTTGTATGGTATCGAATTCTTTGCTCTCGTAAACAAATTGCCACTTGGGAAATTTTTACGGATGAAATGGTAGCACATTATGGGATACAAAAAGCAACACTTTTTTTAGCCAAAAAAATAAATCTCAAACAAAAGGGTTCAATGATGGATCACATTGAGGACTTCCAAAAATTTAATATAAGGGTAAAATATATTCTAGAGGAGCATAGGATTGATCTATTCATAGGGAATTTAAACGATGACATCCAACATGAGATTTGCCTTTGGTAACCTAATTCATTGGAGAAGGCATTCAGGTTGGCAAGAAAAATGGAAAGCAAAATTATGGCAACAAGGAACCCTACCACTCGCAATTATAAAAATGGAAGTGTTATTTCTCCTAGCCTTCCACAACCTACAAGGTTGACACCACAACAATTGGAAGAAAAAAGAGCAAAAGGGCTTTATTATAGTTTTGATAGCAAATACACTAAAGGTCATAAGTGTACTGAGAAGAAATTATTTTACATAGATTGTAAAGAGGAGGAAGAAAAAGAACAATAAATGTCAAAAGAAGAGGATATACACTAGGAACAAACCCTAGAGAAGAAGAAATGAATCCAACCAATCTTGTAATGGATTGGCCAGAATTACCACTCAAACTATCAAGATAGAAGGACATATCAAGAACAAAAAGGTAATAGCATTGATTGATTCGGGTGGTACCCATAATTTTATTCATTATAAGATAGCTAAGGAATTTAATTGCTTCCTATATCCAACACCAAAGTGTCAAGTGATGGTTGAAAGTTGAGGAACCCTAAATTGCTTTGGAAAGTGCCATAATATCAAGCTATCCATGGGAGAATATGTATTGAATAGCCCAATGCTTTCCATTCCAATGGGTGGTGTTGATGTTGTATTGGGAGTCCAATGCCTACAATACTTGGGTACAATCTTTTAATTTTCAGGAATTTTTCATGAAATTTTCTTCAGAAGGAAAGGAAGTTGAATTAATGGGTATCGCAGGGAAATTGGGAAAGATAATCAGCTCTAACGGAATGACAAAACTTCTAGAGAAAGAACAATGAGGCATAATTGCACAATTATGTTCGCTATAGGTTACCACATTGAAATCATCTATTTCTCCAGATCTCCAAAAAGCCTTAGACAATCATTCCAAGGTATTTGAGACTCCCAAAGGCCTCCCACCTATTCGTGTTCATGATCATGCTATTCATTTGATTCCAAGAAGTGTTCCTCCAAACATAGGCCATACAAATATCCCTATGCCCAAAGAGTGAAATTGAATGTATGGTTGCAGAAATGCTAGAGGCTAGTATAATTCAACCTAGTCAAAGTTCTTTCTCTGCTCCAGTAGTATTGGTGCATAAGAAGGATGGATCATGGTGCATGTTCCCGGATTATAGGGAGCTCAACAAGCTCACTATTAAAGATAAGCTTCCCATTCTTGTCATTGATTAATTAGTGGATGAATTGCATGGATCAATTTACTTCACCAAGTTGGATCTTTGTTCAGGATATCACCAAATCATAATGAAGACTGAAGACATTCTGAAAACAACATTTAGAACTCATGAGGGTCATTATGAATTTTGGGTCATGCCTATTGGCCTTACCAATGCACCTTCTACATTTAAAGGTTTGATGAATTCCATTTTCAAACCCTTCCTTAGAAAATTTGTGTTAGTATTTTTTGATGATATACTAATCTACAACAAGTCTTGGAAGGATCATGTTCAACATGTTGATAGCGTGCTCAAACTATTGGAGGAGAAACAATTATATGCAAAGAGCTCCAAATTTTTCTTTGGAGTACAAGAGGTAAAATATCTGGGTCACATTGTATCTCATGAAGGTGTTAAGGTAGACCCCAGTAAAATTAAAACCATTAAGGAATGGAAAATCCCCCCTTCCATAAAGCATCTGCGAGTATTTCTTGGGTTAATAGGGTATTATCAAAAATTTGTTAAGAATTATGGAAGAAGAGTAGCACCTTTAACAACATTATTGAAGAAAGATGCATTTTCATGGATTCCAGAAGCAACGAAGTCCTTTGAACATCTTAAAGAGGCAATGTGCCAAGCACCGGTCTTAGCTATGCCGGATTTCACAGAAATCTTTATTGTGGAATCTGATGCCTCAGGAAATGGAATTGGTGTTGTTTTAATGCAAGAATAAAGACCCATTTCTTTCGAAAGTCGTCCAATCAAAGGAAAGTATTTACACAAAGCTATTTATGAGAAGGAAATGTTGGCAATGCTACATGCACTTAAGAAATGTTGACCCTACCTAATGGGAAGACACTTCAAGGTACAAAAAGATCATGATAGTCTTAAATACTTTTTAGAACAAGGATTATCTTTAGAAGAGCAACAAAAATGGGTCACAAAGATGTTGGGTTATGACTTTGAAATCATCTATGAAAAAGGCAAGCAAACTGTTGTGGCAAATGCGCACTCAAGAAAGGATGAGGATGTGGAAGCATTTATTTACGCCATTTCTATTATCTAACCAGATTGGATAAATGAAACAAGGGATGAATGGAAGAATGATGAAGAAGTGTGAGCACTCATTCAAAAGTTACAACAAAATCCTAGTACATCTAATACATTTAGCTGGAGAAATGATTCATTATGGTACAAAGATCGCTTGTACCTATGTAAGAATTCCAAACTCAAATATAATATTATTATGGAATTGCACACCTCTCCCTTAGGAGGGCACTCAGGATCTCTAAAAACTTACCACATGGTTAAGAAGGATTTTTTTTGGGATGGTCTTAAATCAGATATTCAAAAGTTTGTGGCGGAATGTTTGGTTTTCCAACAAAATAAAGTTGAAACAATTAAGAACCCAGGTCTCTTACAAAATTTATCCATTCCAAGCCAACGTTGGGAGGAGGTTTCAATGGATTTTATCATAGGCTTACCCAAGTCCAATGGGAAGAGTGTTATCATGGTGGTAGTTGAAAAATTTACCAAGTATGCACACTTTGTGCATTATCTCATCCATTTAAATCAAGTACAATTTCTAGTGCATTTATGGAAACAATTCAAAAGCTACATGGAAACCCAAAGATTGTTGTAAGCGACAGAGATCCCATTTTCACTGGAAATTTTTGGAAAAAATTATTTTCTTGTCTTGGTACTCAGTTAGCTCATAGATAATCTTATCATCCTCAATCTGATGGGCAAACTGAGATAGTAAACAAATGTTTGGAAGGATATCTTCATTTCTTTGTATCTGATAAAGAGACAGAATGGGTCAAATGATTTCCTCTAGCTGAATGGTGGTATAATACTTCCTTCCATACTTAAGCAAAAATGACCCCATTTATGACACTTTATGGATATCATCCATCGTCCATCACATCATATTTAAGAGAAAATTCTAAGGTTCAAGTAGTGGAAGATCACATCGAGCATCAACAAAAAGTTCTCCAACTCTTAAAGGATAAACTCACTTTGGCACAAAATAGAATGAAACAACAGGCAAATCAACATTGTAGTGAAATAATTTTTGATGTACGTGATTGGGTATTCCTACGACTACAACCATATAAACATATGTCCCTCAAGCAATCTAAAAAGGATAATAAAATATCACCAAAGTATTATGGTCCATACAAGGTGTCGCAAAAGATAGGTACTATGGCATACAAATTGGAGCTTCCTGCAGCTTCTCAAGTGCACCCAATTTTTCATGTTTCATGCTTAAATAAGGTTATAGGTGACAAGATCCTAGTTCAAATAATATTGCCAAAACTTTATGACAAAGGAAAAATCATATTGCAACCTGAAGCAGTCACAGAAACAAGAAATCGACAACTACGAAATCGATCAATTTAGAGTATCTCATCAAGTGGAAGAACTTACCCATTGAAGATTCCACATGGAAGGATGATAATTTTATACAGAAGCATCCAAAACTACTCAAGCATTGAGGACAACACTTTTTTGAAGGATTGGGGCATGTTAGGTCCATATAATAATAGTGATTCCCCCATTACTATTATCATTGTAGCCCCTTATTGTTATTGTTGTGCCCCTATTGTCCCCATATTGTTATTATCGTACCCCATAGAAGCCCACTATTGTTATTTTTGTGCCTTTATATTGTTATTGTTATGTTGGCTTTGATTATATTTTGACCACTTAGACTCCTATATATATAAAGAAGGTTTTGTCATTTGTATCATCCAATAATTGTTCATTTGTGTAATGTAAAGGAGGTTGCCTCCTCGAAGATGCTAATTTCTAAGGAGTTGATCTATATTTTCTATATTTTTGTGAGCTATTTTCATGACATACACCTCCTTGGAGTTTCATTGAAATGTGTGGAACTGGACTAATAACCAAAAATCAAAGAGCTTCACTAGGCCAAACCACCTCACTCTCATCAATAGAACCAGGCTTTACCGCAACCCTCACTCAATCACTAGGCCCTATACAAGCATGGATGCCACCAAATTTCTCCACATACATGTGATGAATTTTACAGTCTCCTAGTCCCTAGGCTCTACCACAATCCACATTCTGATTCAGGGATCACTAGGCCATAATCGAGACACCATCCTCCAGGATTTACCATATATCCTACCATTCATTGGCCAAGGACTCCTAGGCCTGATTAAGGACACCCACCTCTAGGGTTTACCACATATCCTACCATTCACTGGCCGAGGATTCCTAGGCCCATTGAGGCAACACAAAATTCAACTTTACCGCAACTCATAATCTGATTCAGGGGTTACTAGGCCAAGGATTTATCGCAATCCACAATCTAGTTCATGGATCACTAGGCCATGTGTTCTTTCTTTCAGAAATCCATTTCACTTAGTGTTATCAGGAAATCTAGTGTCCACTCAGAGCTATTAGTCCCACTAAGACAGGTAGCTATCTTAGAAACAAACAAACCAAAACTACTTTCGCTTTCCTTTATGAGAAGTAGATAAGAGGGGAACAAAGAACACCAACCTCAGTCTTGCGCTTAGTTCCTCTCCCTTCTGACAGATCTTTGTCGCTCCTTCTTTTCTTACCCAGCTTCAAAGAGCACCTGTGGAATCAAAGCAGCATAATACTATCGAAGAATAGAGATCTACAATCATAAACAATATAGGACCAGATATATATTGACCACAC
>APFE030457972.1:0-17565 GCA_000404065.3 Pinus taeda
GCCCGCCACGCGTCCTTGTATGGGCCCAAAACCATTTTCCCCCGACGCTAAAGGTTGGCAGGTCGGGGAGTGAAATTGACCGCCCACCTTTAGATCTGGGCAACGGAGATCGGACGGCTGGCGGGTCCTCCGACGGGTCGTGCAGGTTGGGAAGGGGCCCGCCATGTGATTAAAATATTCATTTAAATATTTGGGCAGAGAACCTTGGGTTTATGGGTTTTTTCGGGTTTTGTCATGATTTGAAAAAGGGGTTATGGGTAGGAGGGGTTTTGTTATGGTCTTTCTTTGTAAATGAGGGCTAAATGAGTAAAATGACTTGGAATGGGAAGAGAGATGACCAGGAGGTTCGTCAAAGTGACCAGGTGTCATTTTGATTCCTTTTTAAACAGACCATATGGCTATAATGCCAAGGGGGGATATTTTACAAATTTTGGGTTTATACACCATGGGTTGTTTAATACTAGTAGGGGAAGGGTAAGATAGGGGAGTTAATTAATACGGATTAGAGGTTAATATGGATGAAGGGAAAAATGTAAAAAGAAGGGCAATACAACTAAGTTTTTTGAAGCAACTTAGTGTAAAGAGTAGATCAAAATGAAAAGATCTTTGCACAAGAAATGTGGCTTTTAAAGTATAAAGGACCTCCATGCAACCATAGATATTTCCCTGCATTTGAACTCATGAGGGGATGTTAGTAACAAATGGGAAAAGGGAAGGAAGGGGGGTTAGACATAATCATTTGTTTTGCTTCTCTTATTTTGAACATCAAAGTCAAATCTTTTGAACTGAATATCACTTCTGCAACCCCATCTACCTACCCAACTACTTTGTCTAGCATTTTTCTTCTTGGAGGGTGCACTTGGACTTGCAGACCCTTTGTGTGCCTTTTCTTTTCCCTGGCTTTTTCCTTTGATTTTCTATCAAACTCTACCCTTATTTCTTCCAGGGTCCCAGATTAAACTGTTGGGAATCTTTCTTCTCTACCTGTACTACTTGTCTTCCAAGATTAAACAGTTTGGACAAACTTCTTTCTCTATTCTACAGCAGGAAATTTAAACATGGTATGATCCAGATTAGGTTGTTGGACCATCCATCAAAATTGAGTCTCTATCAAGATGCAGACACACCTTGTCTCTTTATGGAAATATGGGATCTTTCCATCATCAAAGCAGAGCATATTTGGACCTTTTATAGCCAATCATGAAATATGAAACCTATTGATATAGGTAACAAATAGACTGTAACCTTGTCTCTTCATATAGTGATCCAATCAGACTTCAAGTAGTAGCCTCATAGTTCCTCCTCATTGGATACTTTTTCCCAACATATCATACCCAAACATGGCCCTACTGTCGCCTTCAGCAACAACAGCTAGGTGACTATGTAAGGCTTCTTTCTGGACAGAAACCAACTATTAGTATTGCCTTTGACCTTCCTCCTAAAGCTGTAGATCATCCAATAGCTGTGAAACTGCAAGTAAAGGCTTCATAGAACTGTCATTATCAATTGCAGATTGAGGCCTTTAATGATAGCATATTTAAGACACCTTATTACAATGAAAAAGGGCTTCTTTGTCACCCTTAACTGCATATTAAGGTCACCTCTTCTTCACAATATTAAGGGCTTATAACTGTGCTTTGAAATAACATTTAGGGAATCTCCCTTTAGCCCTACATTTAGATTTCTTCCTAGCTGTTTGAGGGCTTCATTATGACAACGTAATTCATCTCTCTTTTTCCTCTGGCCAGATCTCCCCACTACAATTCCAACATATAGGACTCTTCTCCTAGAGTCTCCATTATGACAGTGTATTAGAACCTTTAAGGATAGTGGATTAGGAGCTCCATAGACACCAGATCAAGTATCTCTTCTTGTTAAATTTGAGGGTCTCTTGAGACAACAAATTAGGGTCCCTTCATGACCTGCATCTAGGGAATTTGGGACAACATATGAGGGCTTTATCTTCAGTTGTGTGAAGGCCTCTTTTACTGTAGCTAGGGCTTCCTCTAGGATTCCTTAGATTTACATTGAAGCTCCCTTAGAATAGAGAGCCTTTCCTTGCTTGTGTTGAGGGCTTACACTTCACTGCACTTCTTGACTACGTCAAGGGCACGTCCAAGACTTGTCCTTTAGGGTTGCATAGAAGGCATCTCCTCTATAACTCCCATTCCACCAAAAACTCAAACAAGTGGAGAGTGAGATCACAAGAGATGAGTATTAAATGACTTGAATACCTCTCCTATTTATGCTAAAACGTTGAGCACAAGTGGGGCTTATTTGGTTGTTGGCAGACCTTGACGAATTGTCCCATAACACTAATAAATTCATATCTCCATGAATACTTATCGGAATCGAATGATCTTTAGATCAATCCTACATCTCTCGATGAGAGGGATCTAAGAAAAATATTAGTTACCATTAATAAGATGACTCACATGGAGTTTGGCCCTAGCTGCCAATTTTAACAATATTCAATGATGCCCTCTAGTGTTACTGTGGATCTATCAACAGACAATAATACTGTGGTGGTTTTCCTTAGGGATCCTTGGAGATTTAGCTTAACCATAGTCTCCTTCATCATTGAATTTATTGTATCTACCAATTCAATAAGAGTGTTAGGAAATACAACTTCATTTATGTGAAAATCTACTGTAGGGCTTCCAGGATCTAAGTGTTTTAATATGACGACCTTCCCAAGCATAGGATTCCATAGTTGCCCTATGAAATTGATCCTAGGGGCATATATATTCCTCCTTCCTAGGCTTCTAGTAAATTCCTCTTTTGTGATTCTTTTCTATATAGGGAAATATTTGATAACCCGTAGGAGGGGGATTTTAATGCACAAATGTTTCAATTCTCCTAGAAGTTCAACTTCTTCTAGGATGTGTGCCTTGTGAGTGGTCAACCTTTTAAGATAGGGAGATTTATTGACTTGAGGTGCAAGGTATTCCTTCTCTCCTTCTATATTTTATGTTGGAGAATGTGGGTGAACATTCAACATAACCTTCCCTAAGCTAAGATTGATTTAAGTTGGATAAGAGGCTTCTCTACTGTAAATAGGTTGAACCTGGTTATTGTTAGGATTCAAACTCATTTGAGCAAGAATTTGGGGTTATTTTGGACGATTATTTTGTGGTATGTATGGCTAAGGATGAGGAGGCATTAATGTAGGTGGTTGGGATTCCTAAGGCCTCGATCCTAAAGATGGATTACCCCATTAGCGAGGTTGGTGTTGATATGGCTAAAAAGGAGGAATAATATTTTGGGGAGGATAAGACCATGAAGTAGGCATAATCTAAGTTGAAGAGCTAGGTGGATTCCATGGTTGAAATTGTGCATTATAAATTGTATTGAAAGATTATGGGTACTTCATATCTTTTTGATATTATATGGGGCCTTGTGGGCTCCTTTTATTGTCAAAGTAGAGCTACTCCATGCTCCCTACTACACAAATTTTAAACCTGCAAAAGATGGAAATTTGATAATTGAGTGGCTTTATTCAGATACAGAAAAAATCCCTATGACATCTAAGGGACACTCATTCCTAGAATTTATTTTAGTGCATGTAGCAAAAAATATAGCTTATGACCTTTCTGATTCTTGTTATTTCTTCTTAATTTCTATTGTGTCCATATGCATAGAAAAGGTGTATAAGATATATATTTTTAAATCCTCTAATGTACCTCCTATTTCGTTTTAGTAATTGTGGTGGAGGAAGAGCGGCTTACCAAACCCTTGTATGTTTACCTCTTTTTCTATAGTCTCTAGAATGACTTTTGAATATTTTTTTGATGTCTTCATAGTTGAGTTGATAAATATCTCCATTGGTTTTTTAATATTGTTTTTATATCTTCATAGTTGAGCTGATATATATCTCCATTGGCCAACATGTTGAGGGTCTCCATTAGTTCTTCTTTAACTCCCCAGAGAAAGACTAATTTCAAGGAATTTGGGTTAAGGGTGTAGTTGTATCCTCTCCTGCAGCCTAGATGGAATCTACTCCTTTATCCATTTCGAATATTTTGTTCCTTTTTCCTGTTTCTGTTTAGTAATCCTTGTATTTTCAATTAAAATCTTGTTGGATTTGTCCCCATGAAGTTATGTTGCCTTCTTTTATGCTCACTAACCAGCTAAGGGATACATATTTGAGGATAGAAGGAAACATTTTGAGCTTCTACTCATCTGTTATATAATAATATGTCCTACAAACTACAACATATTCAAAAACGAATGTATCAAGGTCTTTAGTAGCCAATCCATGGAAATGTGTGAGAGTAGTTGGATTGATATTTTTCATTTTAGCTTCCCCATTTGTCTCCCTGATAGGAAATATTTTAGACTATTTGTTTCCAACCATTGTATTAGTAGGTGATAAAGGTACTTCTCCTACGTAAAAATACTTATAAATCCTTGTTTTCTCACATGAAAGGGCCTCAATATCCTCTATGGAAAAAAGTAGGAGGCACAAAAACAACAAGAGAAGGCTAGTTTTTTTTAGAAGTGGGGGATTTTAGAAAAAAATTTAACGGCATTATCCATGGTTCTAGAAGGCATAAAGAAAGGAAAATATATTTTTGTGATTTTGTGATTTTTAGAATGCTAATGCAGTGATATTTATGATTTTAGAATGAGGAATTTCTAATGCATATTTTTTTAATACTTTTTTGTATTAAATGAAAGAAGTGAAACACCTATGGAAGAAATCAGTTCATGCTTTGACACCTCCTCTACAATGGAATTAAAAAGTAATTTCCCTTAGTATTACAAAACAATGTTAGAAATACTAAGGGTCTCAACATTAATTCTCAACTCCAGGTTCGTACAAACTTAAGAGGAGCTAGCACTATGTGTGCATCATGTAATGTGTTATTATTTTTTTGATATTATGCAAGTTAAATGAATTAAAAAGAAACTGAGTTACATAAATACCATTATGTTGTCTATTCTACATGAACTACTCAGCGTTACAAGAAAGAGAGAACAAAAAGAAAATATATTGTATTTGCAAAGAAAGGAGAAAAACTAATTCAATCACACTAGAACAAAAACAAATCTATTATACTATGCATTGGAAACAAACTTGAAACATAAAGAAAGTATTGAAACATTAAACCCTACGTTACAGAAGAAAGGAAACTTTACTACAATAAATATGCCAAATATTCCATGAGGTCTTTGACTTCTAAACTCCATCCTCACGGCCTTGGGGATGTTTTATTATGCTAATGAAGGTTAACCATACTTTGGATGCAAATATAAATGAGTTTTTGATGCAAAATGGAGGCTACTATAGGAGACAGTTGAGTGAGTAAAAAAGTACATTTTAAATGTGGTTTGAAGGAAGATAAAGTTTAAGGAAGGCTAGAGGATGGTCAAGGGATATTGTCCAAGTCCTTATACTTATTATGGGTGAGATTATTTTCTAAAAGGGTGATTTTGGGGTTTCTTGTATCTCTAAAAAGCATAAATTTATACAATGATAGAATGTGGAAATGCATGAACAACATATAAAGGAAAACAATCTTAAATAAAATGATGCATGGAAATCAATGTTAACTTCATAAAGTAACTATTGTTGAATTTACTCAAGATATGATGCCTAAAAAGAATTATAAACACTCTAACTTATTAACCTATATAAAGAAATAATTAAAAGTGGTTTATAGAAATGGCTAACTAAACTAATCCATGAAAAATAAGAGCACAAAGAGGGGTCTTGAGCACCTAGGGTGGGCCCTACCCTAACAAGACTAATATCCCTGAAGAAATAGCAGGCTAGGATGTTGGACATTATGTTCAATGCTCCTCGCTTATTTCACAACATGCATTAATCACCTCTTGTGGATCCTAACTTTGGAAATTGTAGCGGAGACTAATGCTTATGGGTTTTGGTCTAATGAAAATCATGATTCCAACAAGTGGTATTAGAGGGACAAGTCTCGATTTTGAAACTCATCTAACTCGCATCAAGGGGGAGACACGGGGACTTCACTCAATAAACCTCTAACATACCATGTGCATTCATGGCATACTAAGAAATACCCTTAATTTGACTATATATTGGAAAATGCCTTAAAAATCACATTATTTAACCCCTACCAATAGTAACCCAATGCACCTTCCAAATTAAAAAAAAAAAACATACTTTCACTAGATATTGTAGGTATTAATTTTTCAGTAAAATTTTTAATACCCCTTTATATTTTTTCATTAACTTTGAGCTCCTCTTTTCATACTTGCCAATATAAAAACCCTCTACCCCTTATTATATGTTGAATATATTATGTAATTTTTTCCTCAATATATATCCCCTAATATGAATGCACGTGGTATGGTATTTCTCCCCCAGTGAAGCCCCATGGGGGGGTATTATTGGAAATTGGGTTCAACACTCCTGATGTGTTTCACGACATGTAATAACTGCCTCTCATGACCTTCCTAACTCTAGTGGTTGTAGCAGAGACTGATGGCTATAGTTTCTTGTCTAACAACAATCATGATTCAAACATAGGAACCAAAAATACTTTTCATTGATTAGAAAATGTTCTCATACATAAGGGATTACAAAACTAGAATGTTATGCAAAAGCCTTCACTTGACTATCGAAGATCTCTAACTCCAAAATTCATCTCTTAACGGGCTTATTCAAGCCCTTCCTTTTACACAAATTGTTGACGAGAAGCATCCTTGAAGAGAAGGTTTATTTCCTGCCAAAAGCCCTAGAAAATAGGGTCATGTTCTCTGTGACCTCACACCTACAATGAGAAGTAGTAATAGCCTTAAGCCAGCTAATTTTGGTCATCTTGCAACAGGGGTTGGATCTCAAATTTTTCTTTAGCTATATTCTTAATTATATTTACCAAATATCCTCAATATCCTACACAATAAACACATTAGGCCACAAAATATGATCATCATCTCTAACCTACCTAAGAACTTATTAAAGTTGATAAATATATTATTAAGTGTAGAGGGAGAGGTTAAATATGCCTAGGAAAGGTTATATGGACCTTAAATTGTACCTAATTGAGGTATCATGGTCCACAACAAAGGTTTTTGTGAAAGTCAAGTGTATCCAAAATAAGAGTTATAGACATATCCTCCTTGATTTTGTTGCTTATTTGGTCCAATAAAATTCTTTCTTCTTTAAATGTCACGTTGTTAGAGGTGCCACTATTTTACCATAACTTTTGACATACTTGTGGTAATAACCTATCAACCCTAACAATCGTTTATCTTTCTTTAAGGTTTTATGGATTGACCATTCCATCAGAGCTTTAATTTTTTCACGATCCAATTTGACACCTTTTATGAAATGCAAACAACATGGTCCAAGTATTCCACTTTTTGAATTCTAAGTGTTGGTCTTTTAATAGTATTCAGACCATGTTAACATGTCATACATTCCCTTCCCAGGATTTTCTATAAATTAGTATCTCATCAAAAAATGTTAACACAATTTTTCAAATAAATGAAGGCTTTTAAAGTATAATCCATCAAGCTTTGAAGTGTTTAAGGGGCATCAACGAGTCAAAATGTCATGACAAAAAACTAAAAATGACCTTTATGTGTTCTAAAGGCTATTTTAAGAATGTATTATGCCCTCATTTTGATTTGATAATATCCTAAACAAAGGTCTAATTTAGTAAAAATAACTTCATGAAATTCATGTAATAATAAATGTAAAGAATAAGAAACCTAACTTTTATTGTTATTTTGTTGAATTATATATAATCTAGACACATAACCCATGAACAATCCTTTTTCGTAACCATCACCATTGGTGAAGATAAATCACTTTTGGTTGATTGATGTTGGCCTCCAATATTTCTTTAATCATACACTCAATCTTACTCTTCCATGTATATGGCTGCCTATAAGGCCTAATATTAGGTGGTACACTTCTAGGTTGCAAAGGAATAACATGGTCATGATATTGAGCAAGGGGAAGACCCATGGGTATTTATCCAAATACATTGGAAGGATTGTTAATAAGCTTTTGGAGATCCGTTGGAGGAAAGGATGTATATTTTTTAACATCTAGTGAGCATAATTTCCTAATTAGACGATGGCCTCTTTTTTTGAGTAATTTTTTCATTTTATTAGAGCTTACCACTTTATAAGGTTTCCCCTAGAAGCCTCTAAGATTAATTTACTTGGATTCTAAGGAAAATATCATGAAAATATATTGTAAACTAAAGCCTCAATGTTGCCAATAATGTTAACCATTTGACACCTAATACAACAATAGTGCCACCCATTTAGATTGTAATCATGGGACTATCCAATAAATATTATACCATATTCAAATTAATACTATTGAATTTACACTAATAATTTATGGTACCTCCATATGCAATTATTATTGAAATGTTTGTGTTGTAAACACAAAGAAATTTAGAAGTTTTTCTACTTTATAATTGGTGAAGTTATAGGTACTACTTAAATCAATTATCAATGTTACCCTTTTTTTCATTTTGATATATCCTTCTACCATTAGGTTTTGTGAGTATTAATTTCAGCTTATGCATGACAAGGTATTATAGGAGTAGTCTCTTCGAGCTCTAATTCTTCTGATGGTTCCAATTATTTATCTTCTTCCTCTTCACAATTTTGAGCAGAAAATTATAATAAATTGGGAAGGGAGGGGGGTGTGGAGTAGTCAGCCAAATTTGTTTCTTACTTATTTAAACAATCATAAATCATAAACATAAGAGATATATCAACCAAAAAACATGCAACAAAAGATTTATGTTGAAACCCTTATAGGAGAAAACAACAAAACTTATTCTATAATTATTTATAAGCACCAACCTACTAGGGAAACCAATCCTCACTAGTACAAACCATGTTAGGAACCAACCTACACTTATGTATCATTGTAGACACCAACTTACTAGAGACACCAATCCTCATTGCTACACGTATTTGTAGGCACCATCCCATTGAAGACACAAATCCCAAACACTAAGAACCAACTTGGAAATAGAAACCAATCCCTTTTCTTAGCAACAACCCTTAATTACAACTCTTATTTAGTGCATATATATCCTTGAAAATATGATAACATTCACATTATTTTCATTGAGTCTAGTTGTTACTTCTACCTTCATAAGGCTACTTGTTTTTTTTCCTTCACTAGGTTTGTGTGTTTCTTCTTCCTTCTTCAGTTATACTTGTTGCTTCTTCCTTCAATAGGTCTACTTACTACTTCTACCATCACCAGCTCTGATAAAAAACTGAATCTCCAATTGAAATTTATGGTAACTCTCCAAAAACTTCTTGGTTTTTACCTCTTCCTAAGGATGAACTTGTACAACATGCCATGTATCTAATTTTTAAATATGATTTTAAAAATTTTACCTATGGAGCTTTTGTATGTCTCCTTGGATATTTGAAAATTTCATAGTCTAAAAACTTCCAAAAAAAAGCTATAGAAATAACTTCAAGGTAACCTATTTGAAACTGATTTTAGAACCATTTAGAAACCTATCTTCCATAAGGCATATCACTAAAATATAGTGAACCAAAGTATGAAATTTTTAGCTAAGTTAATGTTGTATGTTTCCACTAGTCTATGAATGTTTCATAGTCTGAAACATCTTATAATATAAGTAATAGAAAAAATTCCAAACTGGCATATTCAAAATTGATTTCAAGAGCATTTAGGACCCTAAATTCCACAGGGAATATCTCATAAAGTATAAGGAAACTATGTCTAAAATTTTGAACATTTGTAATTAGAGATCTTACCTTCATCTCCTCAAAATTTCAATGTCTAAAATATCCTAGAAAATATGCTATAGGAAAAATTCCAAACTTACCTATTTGAAACTTATTTGAGGGGCATTTAGGAACTCTAACTTTCATAGGGAATATCTTAACAATTATAATAAGTTATGCCACTCATAAGTTGACCTTTTTGCTTTTACCTTCATAATTTGAGAGGATGCCACATCAGGTCCCATTTTTCATGGAAAAGTGACTAACCACGTGACTATGATGAAGAAGATTCTAGAAAAGTCCATATTGTAACTTTGGTTAAGAGTTGAGGTAGTCAAACCTAACCACTAGTAGCCTATAGGGTTGTGTTATAACTAGGGTGCCACTAGGAGGAGAATGGGTTCCATTCTTTCAAGTGCATTTGATTCATAGGTGAGAAAAAATAGTTGAGAGGGATAGGAGATAGAACATGCATAAATGATTTGTACATTGTAATAGCCCATGAGCCACAACCCAAACTTCTTTGTACTCACAAGCTTTTTTTATTCATAGAAAGAAAGTAGAGTAGCCTCAACTTCTAGCGAAGTTTTCTTTTAAAAGGGTTTCCCAAGTCATATCTTGTGTCAAATTGTGGTTTATGAGTTTTTATTTCATTGTTCTATATTTTATGAATAATTTTAATTTGCATGCACACATGATTAATAGTAATCTACAAATCCATAAATCAAGAGAGAAGTAAGACCCTAATAGTGTAGATTTCAATTATTTAAATATAGTTTTATCATATCTATTGTGACAAAATATCCAGTGGAATATGCATGAAAATTTACAAATCATATTGGTAATAGAGTAGGATTCTTTGGGTATATTATGGAGATTTGTAGGGGATCTAGATCAGCTAGAACAAAATTTGTAAAGCCCTAATCATGGTAGATGAATATGTGAATGACCCTTGTGATCCTGCATAGGAGATGTTTTCACGACTTAAATAACAAGTTGCAGATATAAGCCATAAGATGAATCTCTTCATGTCGTCTATTAGGAATAATCTTGGGATATTTGGAGAATATGGGGGTTCTAATGGAGAGGACATATCTAAGGGGATATCAGGAGATCAGGAAAAAGTAAAGAACCAACTGAAGAAAGGTCTTGAAAGAGATCAATCTAGTTCAAAAGTTGTGAATCATTTACAATCCTTATTAAAAATGGAAGCAAAATTTGACATCAACCCATAACAATGTGAGGTTGATGGTCTGAAGCTAAATCACTAGTTGCAGTAATTAGAAGTTTATTTCAATGTCCATCATATTGAGGAAGAACATAAGATTTCATTTTCATGGTTGAAATTAAAGGTCCATGCCCTCACTTGGTGGGAAATCCACACAAACACCTTGAGGTTGGAGGGAGAACCTCTAGTGACTAAATGGGAGGACTTCAAAAACCTCATAAAGTCACAATTTTACCCTATTAGGTATGTAGACAACCAATAGATCTAATGGCACTACTTTAGGCAAAAGCTACAGTTGATTGTACATGATTATACCACAAAGCTTAAAAATATTACCATAATGTTGGGTACCTTTCCAAGGAACACATATGTACTCCTCAAGTATCTGAGGGGTCTACACAACCATACACAAAAGAAAGTGATGTTGTTTAACCATAAATTGGTGGATGAGGCTTGTGTACATGAGCAATACCTAAATAACATAGGTCTGAAGGAAAGGAAATCAACTGGATCTAAGTAGAAGGAGAAACAAGATTCTTCTAATGAGGGAAAGAAGAGGTGGAAAGGAGGAAAAGATAAAAATATGGAAATCACGATACATAAGTGAAAAGATCCCAATAACCATTGCAACATTGATGGGCATACAGAGGAGAAGTGTCGGAAGTTGCATCAAGAGCTTAACCTAAAGAACAAAAAGAAAGACAATAATAAGAAGAATATCATAAACAACATTCTAAGAACCAAGTTGAAAGAACCTTGGGCATGGATGACGATATTATTTATATGTCAATGCAGAAGGAGGTGAGTCTAGGTAGCCTTCAAGAATGGAAAGAGAAAGAAATGACCAAGCTCTTCCACATCAAGATATAGGTTCATAAAATAAATGTTGGTGCTTTATTTAACTCGAGATCATAAACAAATCTCATTGCATCAAAGTTTGTCAACAAATTTGGATTGTGATTTCGTGATCATCCAAGCCCATATCCATTAGGATGGGTAAATAAGGATGCAAAGTTAAAGGTAAAAAAGCAAAAAAAAATAGTTTTTCTACTAGTGTTGATTTTATTGATGAAGTAAAACTAGATGTGGTTCCCCTTGATGTATGCAGGGTGGTGTTTGGAAGTCCCTACATGTACATGTGAGATGCAATATTCATGCAGAGAGCCAACTAGTACTGGTTTATCAACGATGCTAAGTTGTTTACCATTAATACGCATGATGGCAAGTCAAAAATTTCACTAGTAAGTGCCAACCAAGCCACGAAATTGATTGTTTCCAGCAAGAAGTATGTTTTATTGTTTTTAATAGAAAACCAATCTACATAAGAGTATGCAAGAGGTAAATCATACTTGAAAGGGTGTACTAAGAAACAAAAATAAGAACTGCAATAGTTTCCATAAGCGTAGAGGGATGGGGTTTCTACAACAATTTAATTTAGTGATTAAGTACAAGAAGAGTAGCATAAAAAATTTGGCCGACATGATTTCAAGGCCAACCACATAAAATATCACAACTTTAGGAACTTTGAAGCATATCGAGCCATTCATCCATGATGCATACACAAAGGCATATTTATAAGATGGGGACTTCAAGGAGATTTTTCAATAGTTGCAGAGTTAGATTCTTATGCACAATGGTGACAACACCATTTACTACCATCTCCAAGATGGGTTACTATACAGGTTTGATAAGCTATGTGCTCCTAAAGGTGAGCCATTGTAGTGGATAAATATGCTCACACCTCTAATTTTGTAGGGCACTTTAGTGTAGGGAAGATAGTGGCCAACATGCAAAGTATGTGTATTGGACCAAGATGTAAGAACATGTAGCTAGGTTCATACGAGGATGTGTGCATTGTTGTGCTAGAAAGCCTAGAAATAGGAAACAAGTTCTATATCATCCCTTAGCTATACCCACTCATCCTTGGCAAATAATTTCCATGGACATCATCGGGGGTTTACTAAGAATCAGGAAGGAAGATGACTGTCTTTTCATGGTATTTGGAAAGTTCAACAAGATGTGTGTTATGATACCCTGGAAAAACACAATCAGTGGGTAAGAAGCTAGAAACATCTTCTTTGGATAGGTATGGGTGCACTTGGGATACCAAGAAGCACCATTTCAGAAAAGGACATGAGATTTCTTAGTACATTTTGGACTAAATTATGGAAGACAATGGACACCAAGTTGAAGAGGTATACAACATTCTATACACAAAAAATGGGTAGACCGAAGTAGTTAACAAGAATTTGATGCAACTTTTGAGGGGTTACAATCATAATAATACAAAGGCTTGGGATGAAATATTGTGTATATACAACACTCTTATAGTAGAGCAATACACACTTCTACTGGTAAGCCCTTATTTGAAACCTATTTTGGATATTTTCCTCCACCTTTGGATATTGCATATGGGCAACAAGGAGGAGTGACGGAGGGTATTACAAGGGATCCCTTGAGGGCTAAATTTTTTAAGGATAAAAAAGATCCATATATAAGTACAAGAAACATTGCAAAAGTCACAAGAAAAATATAAGGCTAGGAATTATCAACACATAATAAGGAAACCATTCAAGGTGGGAGATAGAGTATGGATATAGTTAAATACGGAGAGTTTATAGGGTCCTTGTATGAAAATATAGGACCTACGGTATGGTGCCTTCAAGATACTGGAAAAGGTAGGTGATAATGTCTATCAACTCATTCGACCACCATACATGTTTATTTACTCAATTAGGAATGTAGAGAATCTGGGACTCTATGAGCCTTCCATGCTAGATCAGGAAAAGGAATAGGTCCTACCTTCTATGGAGGATATGGAAGTAGATGCTCAATAAGAGTTGGTAGAAGATACATTTTTACAGAAAAGTTCCAAAATACAAGAATTTGGAAACATGACCTTTGGAAAATGGTGTTAAAATGGAAACTTCCAGGAAAATCTAAAAGGTACACCCTAGAGAAGGTGCAGGAAAAATTTTATTACCTCATTAAATAGAATATTTTGGGGACCAAAACCCTCCCAAAATCGGGAGATGTGATCTGGATTGGATCATTATATTTTTTTCATCCATATCAATGATTTCAAAGTGGAAAAAGTGGACGAATCAACTCACATGACCATTTTTACCAGCGGGAGCTAGTTTGGCAAATTGGGGTTCGAAACCTTCCAAGATCAATTTGAGTCATCAAATAACATTTTTTGGGCATAAAACATTTTGAGGATTGACGAATCAAGGTGTGTCTTTAAATCTGCAATTTTTTTCATATTTTACATGCAAATACCTTTCCAATAATGCAAGTACCACATCAATCAAAGTATGTATGAAAATGTTATGCCACTCGGAACTTGACCTTCTAATATTCACCACTATAATTTTAGAGGACTCTACATCATCCCCTATTATTGATGGAAAATTATCTATCCATGTGATTATAAGAAATAAGACTCTATAAGAGTCCATATTGTAACTTTTATTATGATTTTAGGTAGTTAAACCTAACCACTAGTAGGCTATTGGGCTATGTTATAACCAAGCACTAGGAGGAAAAGGTGTTCCATTATTTCTAGAGCATTTGTTCCATAGATGAGAAAACATAACTAAGAGGATAGGAGATAGATTACATAAATAGGATTTTTGTATTATAGTAGCCCATGGGCCACATGCTATACTCCTTTGTACTCACAACCATTTTCTATTTATAGAAAGAGAGCAAAGTGACCTCACCTTCCGCTAGGTTTTCTCCTGAAAGGGTTTCCTAGGTCAGATCTTGTGTCAAATCATGGTTTGTGAGTTTTTATTTCATGATTCCATATTTTCTACATAATTTTAATTTTCATGCATACACAATTAATAGTATCTACAAATCTAAAGAGAAAGAAAACACTAATAATGTAGATTTCATATTTTTAAATATAGTTTTATCAGATCTATTGTGATGAACTATCTAGTCGAATATCCATGGAATTTTACAGATTATAGGTTATAGTGGTAGTTGCTAGAATAGACCTCGTGTCATGAAAGTATGAAGAAGGCCTAATTACCTATTCCCCTAAAAAAGAGAAAGAAAAAAAACTAAATTCCATAATATGAAATTAGTATTCAAGTTCATATAATAAAAATTGAGAATATGCCTCTGATTATGTTCCCTACCAAACCCTCCTATTATTTATCAATGGAACATAAAAACAAATTCCATCATCTCATTAAATAAATTTTATATCCAGGTTTTAACACACCTTATTTTCTTGTCTTTTTAACACAACACAAATGTGTATATTGAAATAAAAAAAAAGGCATACATGGTTTATAAAACCCAATAAAATCTCAACAGTACATTGACCAAGTCTGAATTTAAAAAGAGTTTGATAATTTCACATATACTCCATAATTTGAATTTAAAACCTCCTTTAATATGGTATCTCCCAGCTTAAATTTTAACTTTACACATAAATTCCACAGGAGTATACATATAGTATCAAAATTGACAACATCTTTCATGTTACTTCCAAGAATTGAACATGGGTGGGGAGGATTCCATTCTTTCTTCCCAACCACCCAAGATAAATCCAATTGAAAAAAATAAATTAAAATATAAGTTAAACATATATACATGTTAAAATAATATGTATCAAGATTCTTAACCATGGAGATGCATCCCATTTATCATGGAAATTCTCAATTGTAGATAAGATTTGTTACAATACTATGGGCCAATGCCATGGATTATTAATACCACATTGTAATGCCCTCCTCCCACATTTAACCAAATTAACTGGTTTTTTAGAGTAAACATGTCACAAGAGGCTACTGTTATGTGATTCAACTCCCTATGTATAGTTAAGGAAGTGGAACCGACAAAACAAAACCATTTTGACCTTCCACACATGCTACAAAACCTTCAAGAGCCAACCAACATTTCGAAGTGACCAACCCCTAAGACAACTTTTCATTTCATTGGTCTCGACCCTCAGCCACTCCCATGACATGTCATGCATGAAAATGAGGCATTCTAGTCACTCCTACAGCAAGCAATACCAATAACTGTGGAATTTTTCAGCTAGTTCTGAGCCAGTGACCCCAGATTTTGTGCCACTTTTTTAGGGCTAGGATTTAGGCCACTACCCAAAACTTTATGAAACTTCCATAAATGAATAATAACAATGAAAATATACTAATGCAATCACTAGTGCAAGTATTTGATTTGGCCCCTACTAGCCATGATAGGAATTTCATCAAACATGTCACAAATATGCAATCTATAGGTCATAACAACATATTTGAGCATAGGGGTCTCACACTTATCTTTGATTTGTAAAGAAACATTGTTTCCATATCACAATAGTTGCACTATCATCTCTTAGGACATATATACATTGTATATTCATTTCCTAACCAAAACATGATGAAATCTGTGCATCAAGTTTGTCATAAAACATACTCATAACCAACATATAACCAATAGAGATAACAAGGATATAGCAGCCATAAAATCCACATATAAACTATTATATTTACACATGAAATACCAAACAGAGGAAGCTCTTAATAGTGAATGAAAAATCCAACCATGTTTGGGACTTAAATGAACCACCTGACCATAGATTGATTGAACCAAATCTTTCTTTCATCAAATCACCCTCGTGCCATATTACAAGAATTAATTTGGGACCCAAAACCAAATGAAACTAGGTTTCCTCAATCTTTACTGCAATCCCCATTGGATTACTAGACCCTAAACAATCCTAGATGCCAGAGAATTTCTCCACCTACACCCTAAGGAATTTGTCTACCTCCTAGTCTCTAGCCTTTACCATATATCCTACTATTCATGGGTCGAGGATTCCTAGGCTTGAACAAGACTCCACCCTTCAAGCTTTACTGTATATCCCACCATTCACTAGTCAGGGATTCCTAGGCCTGATCGAGGGCTCACACATCTATGCTTTACCATATATCACACCATTCATTAGTTGAGGCTTCCTAGGCCATGTGTTCTTTACCACAATCCCACCTTCTCTGGTATAGGGATTCCAATTCCATGTGTTCTTTACTTCAGAGAACATGTCACTCAGTTTCAAAGCCATTCAGGAATCCATCTCAACCAACTACAAGAGAACCAACCACACCATGGCCATCCATAAGTAGTAAAGAAGGGTTGAAGAACACTGTCACACCTGGAAAATCCCATGCCAATGATAGAAAGAAAACCAAATACACACATGCATGTACCATGCATGCCAAATCAAGCAAGGAAATCACACATGAAAATCAATACCTACAAGTAGTCCCATTGTAGCTGCTTGATCCTACTCTTCCTTACTTGATCTTTGCTTTCCTTTCCTTCTTTGTCCTTCCTTTTCTTTTCTTGACCCAATGCTAGAATTCCCCAAGAAAACTCTAAGTTTCAAAGAGTGTGACAAAGAAAATAGAGAGAGGGATCCAAAACTTTGTTGGAAAATGTAACTAGGTTTAGTCTTCATTTATTGTATTTGAGTCATCTTATAATGTAATTTTCAAAAGAATAAAGATTTTTTATTTTTATTTATTTATTTATTTATTTTATTGTGACTTATTAAAGCATGGGTTTCATGCTTGGGTCACCATGTTTTAGGT
>APFE030457972.1:17690-80161 GCA_000404065.3 Pinus taeda
CATGCTTGGGTCACCATGTTTTAGGTAAAATTCTCCATTGAGGACTTCTAGGATCTATTTTGAGTCAATAGAGTCATTGTACTTTTAAAGAGACCCTTCTTGGGCTTTTAAATCATGTAAAAAGGTTTAGTATTGATTCAGATATAATTTATGTATCCACCACATCAAGTGAGCCTAGAAGAGATCAAGTCAGCCTAAGGACATCCATTCGAACTCCCTTGAAGCCTATAAATACAAGCAAGTCAAATTCATTTGGAGCACTTCATCACAAGCAAGTTCAATATATCTAAAGAAGCTAGCAAGTGAGGAGTATGAAGCCTGAAAGCCAAAGCAAGTGTGAGTCGGGTGGAGTCTAAGGAGAACAAGAAAAATGAAAATTTGGTGCCTCTCTCTCTTTCTTTAGTTCCCTAGATTGGGAGATCAAAGTCTTCCATGTTTCACTGATGTCGAAAGTTGCTTCCTAGTCGAAGTTGCTAGAAATGAGGTCAAAGATCTGGGAGGCTGACTTGATGTGGAGAAAAGGTATGGTCATTGTCTAGCGTGAAGAGTCTCAAATAATACTATTGAA
Source organism: Pinus taeda (assembly GCA_000404065.3). Taxonomy (NCBI): domain Eukaryota; kingdom Viridiplantae; phylum Streptophyta; class Pinopsida; order Pinales; family Pinaceae; genus Pinus; species Pinus taeda. Next base: position 18,259 of record APFE030457972.1, read on the forward strand.
AGGAAGAATTTTCTTGACTAGTTTTTCCCCTCGAGGGGGGTTTTTCCTTCGCATAGCACCTACATTTGGTGTCCATTGTTTTATGTGCTATTACTTTGGTAATTGCTTGATGAAATAAAAGAAAGAAGATATAAAGAATTATAATAACAAATCAAGAACATCACAAGTAATTATCAATAATACGAAAATCTTTCTTCCTTTCTGATTCTAACATGCTATTAGAGCTTTAGTGAAGAAAGAAGAAAAAGGTAGTCTCAAGAACTTAATCAAGGGATCATTCAAAAGGGTTATTTTAGGGAACTATTCAACTATATTCAAGTAAAATGTCTAACATAATCAAGGGAGATAAGAATATTTAAGGAGCCTCAAACTACAGGTCCTAGAAGGAGAGGATTGACCTCATCCTTGAAAACAACAAGGTTCTATACTTTGTCAAAGAAAAATTAAAGAAGCCTATAGAAGTCTCCAGTGATGCTAACAAAGTAAAGCTCAGGGAACTAGAATTGGTGGCCATGACTCTAATGTTAGAAGCAATAAACAAAAACCTTGTCCCATTCATAGCCAATCTCAATCATGCTTAGGAAATGTTTGAAGCCTTATAAAATTTATTCAATATTAAGAAGATTGATCAAGTAGCAAGTTTGAAGAATGAGCTAAGGACCATGAACATGACTAAAGAATACACAATGGTCTCCTTCTTTGTGAAGATAGAAAGAATCAGGGATGATATTTTGGCCATTGATGAAATTGTTCTAGACAAAGAACTCATGATTATTGCTCTATTAGTATTGCCACCTACTTAGGGTGAATTTGCTGCAGGACTTAATAGTTGGAAGGAAGATCCCACTTTTGAAGAACTATGGATTTCCTAGAGTTAGGAAGAATTAAGGCTCTCATTAGTTTTGAATCCTGAAGGAGTATCAAATGCCTACATTTCTCATCACAAATGAAATAAATCAAAAGGGCCAAGGAAGAAAGTAGACACGTCCAAAGTAGAATGCTATCAATGTCATAAGAAGGGTCACTATAGGGGTGGTTGTCCCGACAATCCAAAGAATGAGAAGAAAGATAGATATCATGCTAGCATTTCTGAAGAACATGACCCAAAGAAAGTAAAACATTAAGAATCTGATATAACGAACTTGCATTATTAAGTCCTTTTCTTTTAGCCTTTGATATTCTATTTTTGTATTCTCAGTGTTTAGGATTTATAGGTTTTAACATGTTTTTGGAAACAAATTTTTCTTGTGTTTTATACATTTATAGGTATCCCTAAATCTTTGGAGGGAGCCCCCAAAAACTCTCAAATATAAGCATCTCATTTCCTTCCGGTTTTTGGTTTCATGTACTAATTTAGTTTTTATTATATTAATGTTAATCACCATTCTCCCTATATTGTCTTGATTAGGAAAACATATGTTATATTCTCAAGGAGTATGTGTTAGTGTTGGTATCTTCATCCCTCCATCAGTGATCAAATTCTCTTTTTGCATGCATTTTAGGTGTCCCATCCGATTAGCTGCATTCCATTAGGTCATGGATCAACTGATGGTAGTGGTTCATTATCAAATTTCCCTCATGGTCTTTACCTGCTGGCCTATTTTCACAAGTTCAAGTCACTTATAGTCATTTTTTGTCATTACATTTGAAAAAGCCATTTTTAGGGTTTTAGGTCTCATTAGGTCCAGGGTTTGCCACCATAGTCATGGAAAAGCTTAATAAGGGTTAGCAGGCACATCAGGAACTCAAATAAATTCATAAAATCAAAATTTCATTGATGATATAATCAATAAGTGAGTTTTTCCTCAAAACCCTGTTTTGAAGTAAAAAAAAGTTGTATTTTTCTATGTATAAAATTTTATGTAATTTTAATTTTTTCTATATGTAATAAGTTTAGAGCTACTTCCCTTGGTCACCTTGCCAACTCCATCTTCTGCAAGAAATAAAAACATCAATGCATCAATTCATCAAGTGATCAAGAAGAGTCAAACTGCAAAATGAAAAACAAAGATTTTTAAAGCAAAGTGAAAGAGACTTTAGAAAAGTGGGTTTGTAAATGAAAAATTAAAACCAAGGGGATATAAAGGTCTTCTTTGTGTTTAAAGTCTTCATTTTGTGCAAAGAGAGTGAGCCAAAAGACGAAAATCGGGTTTGTGGGAGAAAGAGGCAAAATCAAGCAAAAATCACAAAAGTTTGGTGGCGCCACACATCTAAGCACTGGCGCTATGCATTTGGTGCGGGTTTTGAATTGGAATTTGGTCATGCGCTACACATAGAAAGTGCGCTACGCACCTGGGAGGTAGCACTACGCATCTATTGGTTGAGTTCCAAATCAAATTTTATCACCCTCCTCTACCGCCAAATGCACAAGTAACCTTTTGACAAGTAAGTAAAGCCTCACATATTGTCTTGCAAGGGATTTTTTTCATGTTTGGTGGTGATTTATGTGTCTAAAAAACAAACCCTAGCTGTCACTAAAATTGTCTTGCAAAAGTTGCATAGGATTTTGTTTTCTGCTGTTAATTCCCCTTTGATTATCTTCCACACCCCATTCCCTTCCCTTGTCACTAAATCTCCCTAAATTCCTTCCCTTTTCCCTCTCCCAAAATCATTGGCACTCACTCCCTATTACCAAACCCTAAAACCCTATACATTATTCCTAAACATAAACCCTATACATTCCCAAAACCCTAATCCCATTTCCTATTCCCTCATTACATTCCCTCCACCATCAAAACCCTCATTTATAGTCATACAATCAGTCAATCCGATTTCCCAAAAGGAAAAACAACAGTCACCCTATTCACTCTCATACCTTAAAAAATTTCTTCATACTCATCATTGTTCACTCCAAATTTGCAAGTATGGAGACAGACTCAGTATATGAAAGGGATGATGAAATTGTCATTGATTCTTCCCAAGAGGCTCATGCACTAGGAAAACCACATAAAGGAGGAAAACATATCTGTGAGGAGGCCAACACTCTTATAGAGTTACTTGCTTGCCCTCTTGCAGTAACCTGTTTTAAACATTAGTCTTGTTACCAGTTTTGTGAAATGGTGGAGAGGGTGCAATATTACCATAAGATTTCTAGGTTATTTGTTCTCCATCTTCACAACGACTAGGTGAACCTAGCTGGTGTCTCTTTCACCTTGACACCTGAAACCATAGCAGCAGTAATAGGCATCCCTAATGTGGGTGAACAGTGGAATAAGTGGTAGTATGTGGGCAAAGAGCATTATGAGCCTTACACCAAGGCTAGTTATTGGAGGAAAATTAGTAGGGTCTTTCCTTTCAAATTCTTGCAAGATATTTATGCTCCACTCATGAAGCTCATCATCAAATATTTCACCTGTGAAGGAAGGTTTTCCCATCTATATACATACCATGTCAGATTGTTGATGAATTTCACAAGAGTGAGGATGATGAATCTTCCATACTTTATATGTTGGAATATTGAGAAAATGGCTCATTTTGTGCAAAGGAAACCTCTTCCTCAGTAGTTCAGTAGCATTTACCATTTCTCATTGATTAAAATTTTTGTTTTACATCAGCTAAGCTTGCTGAATATTTCATGGGATACTTTCATTGCACATGAGGTCTTCAAGAGCCCTCAGGTGACTCCATCTGTGCTTCATGAGGAAGGAGGGCCTTCAAACCAGTCAGATGTTCATGAGACTGAACCTATAGGTGTGCTAGTGTTTATCACTTATGATAAAGGCACATGGAGACTATTTACAGCTGCCAAATGAGTATTACCTCCACCACGGGTGGAAGGGGTCTCATTCTCTTCACCAGAAAACAGTGAAATGCTATCTTCACCTGGGGTGAAAGGGGCTTTGCTTTCTTCTTTAGTAGAGTAGGTACAGGATAGAGGAAAGAAACCATTGCATGATGAAGGGCCTTTTGAAGGCCAAGAGAGGGATTTCATTTTGATTGAGGAAGAGGACACTAATTTGGGCTCCCAAAGCTCAAGACTCATGGATAAGATCATCAACGAGAAAGAAGCTGAGATCCAAAGCCTATCACTTGACCTTGAGAGGGCTAATTGGATCATTAATTACCTTGAGCAACAGAACAAGCAATTGGAGGACAAACAAACAATTATGGAGCTGCAATCCATAAGGGAAAACTGACAGTTGGCAAAATGAAGGAAAATCAAGCTAACTTCACTAGAGCAAGAAATAGAGGCTGACCGAGAATCATGGTTGGAAATATTGAATATCCACCTTGAGAAGTTGCTGGACAAGGCTAACAAGGAGAAGAAAACGTTGCGCCACATGGCTTATCACTATTTGACCCAGAACAAAATTTGTAAGACAAGAAGCTTAAAAGCCAAGTTAAGGAGAGCCTTGAAAGTCAAAAAAGAGAAAGACAAGCTCAAGATCTTGGCTGAAGCATCATTAGCCTATCATAGCACATATAGAGGATCATTAATGCCAAATTTGAAGGAAATTGGTGAATTTTTTGTCATTTTTGAATTTTTGAGGCAAAAAATAGGTTTTTTTGGCAAGTGCGTAGCGCCACCGGCGCTATGATTTTGATGAGGGTCAACATTTTTGGAATCACCATGAAAAGTTATGCATGCTCAGAAATGGTTGGGAAGTTTTGACAAGTTTTGGACCTCCAAAAGGGCCAAAAACACCCAAAAAGTGCCCTCTCTGCCACCTTTTTGCCACATAGGAAATAGTCTTGGGAGATTGAATGTTTGGAGGGGCAAATGAACTCTAAATCAAAAAATTCAAATTATCCCAAAAATTAGACTCACCAATATTTCTGATGAGCTATTCTACTCCTGATTTGGACTTCAGGAAGCCTTCCAAAACTGGCCTAGAAAAAGTGTTATGCATAGAATTAGCGGTGCTACACATAGGAGAAAAAATGCCATTTTTACCTGTTTGCTCAGAATTTCGCCTAGTCTTCAACCAATTTGACTTTTTCTCTCTCATGGTCAAATTCATGATGTAAATTAATGTACTTTGATGTAAAAATTATGAAAATTGACTTAAGGATGTAGATACATCAGGTTTAGGTGGTTTTGAACTAAATGAATCAGTTTCCATAGTTTTAGAGGCAAGTTGTTCCACTGCCTATTTTTTAGTTCCTAGTTTAGATCTTGTTGAAACATCTCCTTAACTCATGGATTCAACCCCTAATGGCTAGAATAGGTGGTTTTATGCCTATATCTTGTACTTTCTTAGTCATTTGTCAAGGTTGGACTCTTGTGGATGCATTGAGCTACTTTGTACATCACTTTTGCAGTTTGGCAAGGAAAGAAACCAGGGTTTTGCAGCATTTTGTGGGATTCATGTCGTAATGTGATTTAGCATTGTTTTCTTCTCTGTAATTCAGTTGATCCTATATTTATGTGTGCCATCATCTCTCTCTTTCTGCATAACTAAATGAATCAAGTTTGAAAGGTGGAATTCATTGGTATTTCAGTGCTCTACCTTGGGGTTTATTTAGTTCTACATGTTTTCTACTATTTGAAGAGGACTCATGACACTTGCATGACATCTCCAGTTCCTCACTAGTCTTTACACTCACCATTACACTCATTTCAAAGTGCTAAAACACTTTCCTACCTCGCCCAACAAAAACCTCTACAAATCTGTGTTGATTTCCTGGACCCAAAGCTGCCTTCCCCATTTGATCCAACAACCAACCATTAAAATCAAACAAATTCTTCTAAGCAAGCATATAGCCTAAAATTAGTATCCATATCAGTCATCTCAAAACTTCCTTGATAAATTTTCATTGATATTGACAAGGAGAGAGCCCTCTCCCGACCTGGTAGGGCTAGGTACCAAGTTAAGCATGGTTTGATGTTACCCTAGATCTGCCTTTCTCAGCCTGAGGTAGATTTAGGCCCTAACATTACGAAAGAGGACCACTCAAGACAAGGTTTGTCAAGGAACAGAGGTGTGCATTAAAACATTGGTTTTCTTATAATAAATGCTTATTCATTTGACAATATATTACTCACACAGTTGTGTCTAGCTATAGTGAATCATATTGATTATTATTTTGGGTGATTCATCACTTGATAAATCTACCCCACTCCTATTCTTAACTACTTTTATAGAACCTTAGAGAGGTTCTTTGGAAAACCCTAACCTAAGGGTATGCTAATTTGAATGTATGAAACCCTAAAATACTTAGGGATATTGTGAAATGCTATTTGAAGTTCTTGTTAATGATGTCATGATTGGGATATTTGTATGATCATAAAATTTTAACTTGTTAGGGTTAAATGATGTTTGTCTTAGATCTCAAACCTTTGAAATTTTTGGAATAGTAAGGTTTTATTTGATAATTTAATTAAACCCTATACTTTTAGGGTTTTGTTTGGCATATAAGGAAAACATTTGCTATGAATGCAAGATCCTAGGAATGAAATCCTAGATGTGTCCATTTGGTTTAAACACTACCTTGGTCTAGGTCAATATATGTCTAATGTATTAATGTTGTATAAAAAATGATATGCTTATGCATGCTAATGAATTCCTAGATACATGTGTTTACCTAGTTATTGATGGTCATAAGTCTTAAGATTTAATATAAGTCCTTATTGGAGATTCTAGGATGATGATATTTGGAAATCTAGGGTTTTGCAGCTAAACCCTAGTAATAGTTAAAATATCTAGTATGTGTGATATAATAATATGAGATCTATTTATATAATGATTGTTGATATTATGAAAATAAAATTCTAGGGTTTGGAGTTAAACCTTAGTAGAAGTGAAAATATCTTATGTATGGTGACAATATGATAATTTGAGATTTGTGTAAGATTGTTGAAATTTGAGTTTTAGTTGCGATTAGTGTATGATTCAAAAATATAGGGTTTGCAACTGATTCTAGTAGAAGCTAGTCATGTTAATGACTAAGTTATGATTGATTTTGATTGATTCATTTGTATGAAATCTAGGATTTGTATGAATCCCTAGTGGAAAGTCTAACATATGAATTCTGAAAGTTGTTAGATACTTTGTTGATCTATATTTGTTTGAATTGTTTGCAGGGTCTTCTATATGTTGTAGTAGGGTATGTTACACCTTTGAAAGAAACATTGAAATCCTAGATGAAATGAAAGTTTTTATGAAGTAATATAAGGTATATGACAAAGTCCCTAGCAAAATGTTGAAGAATAGACGTCTCTTATTTATAATTAAGTTTGGGTATATGATATGTAGAAAGTTGTAATGCTTTCATAATTTTGATAGGGATAACTTCATGATTCTATAGATTTGGTTGTACTTGCTATCTAAGTTGTGCAAGTACACAATCTTCAATATGGTCAAGATTCTCGGTGATGTGATAAGCATGATGAGGATGATGATAACTCTCATGAAATCATTGGAAGACACAAAATATTCTTTGATGTCAAAAAGAAGAAGTTGATCTCCCTGAGGAATAATGAATAGAAGATATCTCCCTAAGATTAAGAGGGAGTCTAGATTAAGATGCTCCTCGGTTGAGAGGGAGGGCATAACTTGGTTTTCATTGAAGAATGAATTTTAGTAGTATTACACAACATTTTGTCACTATCCCTATACTCCTGGTTCCACGATCCTAGAGGACCTCTACAGTGACCCTCATGTGTTTTCCCATCAGGAATAAACTACCATTATGTCCCTCTTCATGAGCAAAACATTGCCCTTTTGCATAATTTCCAAAGAATCTTCCTTTGGCATAATTTATGCTACTCACTAGTTTCCTCCTCACGACGATTTGTAGAGATTAAAACTAGCACTAGTGCCGTACGGAGCAACTGATCCCTTTTCTAGTTGTGCTGATCCTCTTTTGGAAAATTTTTTAATTTTGGATCGAAGCTTCCAAGTCTAGAAGCTTCATAACAGAAGTCTGGTAGATGCTTGGGTTGGATGTAGCCAAAGAAGTAGTTTGGGCTCCTTTCCCCTATCATGATGGAACAAACTCAAGATATAAGAAATTCTCCCATGATGTGAGGAACCATCTCCCATCCATCCAAGCTATATAAACCTCTCTTTTCCCAAGCTAAAATAGTTTTTGGAGTGAGTTTGAATGATCAACAAGACATCTATAGCTTGTAGCTTTCTAATGAATGTTTGAGGGAGAATAATGTGTTTGGTTTGGTTTGAGACTAAAGGGAAAAGGCCTTAAAACTTCCATTATTGGGGCTATCCATGAGATGCTAGCAGAAGTGTGGGAACCTAGATACGTAGGAGGAGACCAGCAATGTCAAGGCATTGGTTGTAATCTCTTTATGAATTTATATGAATAAAACCATTGATTTATTTCCTACATGAAGTGTTATCTTACATCTTTATGGCTTAATGTTCCTTGACCTGTTAAGTAAGTTGAATACAATATTGTATGCTATCACGTTTGTTGTTGTTGTTTGTTATCTTGTTTCAGGTATTTGAAGGAAGGAAATGAAAGATAGCTGGAGTAAGGAAGAAAAATCATCACTAAGAAGAATAGAGTTCTAAAAGGTAGGCCCTCTTAATTTATTCTAGCTTAAGGATATTTTCCATAGATTCTTTGTTTTTGGCTAGACCCACTATCTCGGCCTAGAGGAATTTTTTTTGTCCACACTGAGAATTTACCTACACCACAGGAGGATATGTTGCTACATGGGAAGTAGGAAAGGAGAGTGTATGATTGAGGAATCTTTTATCAGAGATTTGGTTAATAGTCCTACTATAAAAAGTTGATAACAAACATCATGTTAGACCCCAAAGGTTAGGATTCGATTATGTACATATGCAGTATATTATTGATTGGGGTTGTTTTTATATAGGTGAATCTCTCAAGGGTTTTGATAACATGTTGGTTACCAATAAATTTTATAGGGAGAGGATGGTCATCCTTGATTTGTTGAATCAAGGATTGTTGAGGCTTTGTGAGTGAGGCATTTCCTAGGAGGACATTTTACTGACACTTTGTGTTGATGTTTAGGTCCCGAAGTTGGAAAAGGTGGTGTTGATTATAGAGCTATGTTTTTGATACACACCTAGAACATTGGGTTGGTTTTAAGCAATTAATCCTGATGGTACTTAGAGAGGTCGAAATCTTGAGTCCATCTTAGTCCCGCCCAGATAGATTTCCCTAGTTAGGAATCTAGTTCATGGCATTGTGGTGCCTAAACTATTGAGAGACCAATGGATAGATTGCCCTGGTCAGGAATCTAGTCCATGGAATTTTTGTGCCTAAAGTTCTAAATGGTTCATACAATTTAGATCTTCCTTCTACTTATATATGATGAATACCTCCCTAGTTAAGAGGGAGTGTTGAAAAATGTAACTAGTTTCGGTCTTCATTTAATGTATTTGAGTCATCTTGTCATGTACTTGTCAAAAGAACAAAGAGTATTATTATTATTATTATTATTATTATTATTATTATTGTGACTTATCAAAGCGTGGGTTTCATACTTGGGTCACCATGTTTTAGTTCAAATTCCCCATTGAGGAATTCTAGGATTTATTCTAAGTTAATAGAGTCATCACACTTTTAAAGAGACCCTTCATGGGCTTTTGAATCATGTAAAAAGGTTTAGTATTGAGTCAAATATAATTTATGTATCCTCCATATCATGTTGGCCTAGAAGAGATGAAGATGACCTAAGGACACCAATTTGATCTCCATCGAAGCCTATAAATAGAAGCAAGCCGAAATCATTTGGACCACTTCATCTCAAGAAAGTTGGATATCTCTAAGGAAGCTGAGAAGTGCGAAGTATGAAACTGGGAAGCCAAAGGAAGTGCGAGTTGGGTGGAGTCTAAGGAGAAGAAGAAAAATGAAATTTTGGTGTCTCTCTCTCTCTCTGTTTCATGCCCTATATTGGTATATCGAAGTCTTCCAAGTTTCACTGATGCCAGAAGTTGTTTCCTATCCAAAGTTGTTGGAAAGGAGGTTGAAGATCTAGGAGGCTGATTTGGTGTGTAGGGAACGTTTGGTTTTTATCTAGGGTGAAGAGTCTCAAAGAATATTATTGAAAGGAATAATTTTCTTGTCTGGCTTTCCCCTCGAGCGGGGCTTTTCCCTGGCATAGTGCCTACATATGGTGTCCATTGTTTTATGTGATATTTCTTTGGTAATTTCTAAATGAACTAAAAGAAAGAAGATATAAAGAATCATAAGAACATATAAGAACATCACAAGTAATTATCAAGAATAAGAAAATATTTCTGCCTTCTTTATTTTCTAACAAATTGAACTTACAAAAGGTACCAGTTGATCCTCAGAAGCCTTTTTATTAATGAGGCCTCTATTTTCTTCAATTTTCCATTATTTTCCTTCGGTTTTCTCCTCACATGCAACCTGTGATTTTTCACCTTCCTTTTCTCCTAATTTCCATTATTTTCATAAATAAAATTTCCAATTAATGCCTCATGCCTTCCCAAAGTCTATGTCTTTTCCTTTGCCATGATAAACCAAATGAACACCCACACTAGGATTTTTTTACCAACACTGAGCTTGGAATACATGTCCCATGACCTTGGTTATTATTTTTCCATTATTAACTGTATTACATGGAATTTTGACCACAGATGTTACGAAACCCTCCCCCTTGCGGGAACACCATCCTCAGCGTTCAATGACACCTACAACCAACAAGGTTGTTGAGAAGCAAAATATACTGCCCATGGAGCTGTATAACTTATCTCAATGCAATATTTATTATGATCAACCCACTGAGAATCAAACCAACTTGACACATACGAACATAAAAACCATAACAACATGACACCCATAATTCTTATTGGAGCTTTATAGCACAACTCATGGCAATATTTACATCTATATACATATGAATATATACCAAAACATCACACCAAAATATATACCAAAACATTCACTCAACCAATGAATAGAGAAGGATATATATCCTGCATCTAATCTAATGTATCCCATGTAGATTCATCAGGCCCAAAGTGTTTCCACTACACTTTAACCTACTTGATTACTCGGTTCCAGAGCATGAGCATTATTTTCTGCAATATACACTGAGGTTCCAGATGGAATTATCCATCTGGCTCCTCCTGCAATACAGACCAGTCAATCACATGATCAACATCTTTAACATACTTCTTAAGCAATGACACATGGAAAACATCATGGAATTTCCCTGTCAGAGGTAGTTCAAGTTAATAAGCTATTGGTTCAATCCTCTCAAGTATCTTGAAAGGTCCAAAAAATTGAGGTTCCACCTTGGAACATAATCCAATCCTCAAGGAGATATTCTCAGGCTTGATGCACAAATACACTTGTCCCCCAACCTAAAAACTCCGTAAACAACTTGTTTCAATCTGCATAACTTTTTTGTCTATCCTATGATGCCTTTATATTCTTCTTTATAACCTCCATTTCATATTCCATATCTACCAACATGTTTGATCCTATCAATACCATGTTCACTGATCACTCAAACTGATGGGAGTAGTAGAACTCTACCCATATAGTGCTTCAAAAAGACTCATCCTCAATGAATCCTAAAACCAATTGTTATAAGTAAGCTCAACCAATGGAAGATACTCCTCCCATATTCTTTGTTGATGCATCACATACATCCTCGACATGTACTCCAATATCCTGTTGACTATCTCTATCTGTCCATCTGTCTGCAGATGATAAGATGTGTTAAAGGCCAGCTCTATCCCAAAACTTGTAAACAAATCCTTCCAAAAATTGGAAGTTAACTTAGCATCCCTATCGCAAAACTTGCAAACAACTCCTTGCAAAACTTGGAAGTTAACTTAGCATCCCTGTCTGAAAGAATATTTCTTTGAACACCTTGCAACCTCAATACATCTCTAATGAATACCTGTACCACGTCACTAGCTAAAAAAGTAGACTCCACTGGAATGAAGTGCACTACATTAGTCAACCTGTCCACAATAACCATTGGAATCTTGTTGCCTAGATGTCCTTGGAAAACCTGTGATGAAGTCCATGGAAATGATGTCCGACTTCCACTCTAGAATTAGAATCGATTGTAGTAGTACAAACATCTAGCCACAAACTCTGCCACTTCTTCAAATTCGGCTAATGATAAAACTTATTCACTGTTGTCAATGTCCTCTAGTATCCTAAGTGACCTAAATACAAATTTTCATGAAATGCTTGCAATATAGTCTTCTTGAGCTCACTTCCATTTGGCACATATATCATGTGCCTAAATCTTACCAAACCATATGTTGTCAGATGATAGTCCACATCCTGACCACTTATATCCTTCTATAACATGTGTATAAGCTCCATGTACCTTCCATCCTATTGTCTTGCCTATAAGATCTGATATTGTAATTATATCCTATAAGAACTGATAGTTGTTATGTGATTCACCTATACTCTTATGCTAAGAGCATATACAACCATGTTCTCCTTACCCTTGACGTACCTGATCTCAAAGTGAAACTCACAAATCATGGTCAACCATCTATATTTTCTCGTATTCAATTTTGGTTCGTCAAAAAGATACGTCAACCCATTGTGATCACTCATCAATACAAACCTCCTTATAAGAAGATAGTGTCTCCACATTGTCAATGCATGGATGATCATTTCCAACTCAAGATCATGTGTCAAATACTTATGCTCACGCTCATTCAATTTTCGTGACTCATAGCATATTGCCTATCGTTCCTGCATCGGGACTCCACTAAGTCCTCTCTTGCAAGAATGTGTACACACCACAAACTCTTTGTCTGGATCTATAATATTTAACACCGGAGCATTTGTCAACAACTACTTCAATTGCTCAAAACTAGTTGCACATTCCTATGTCCATTAAAATTCCTTACCTTTCCTCTGTAGTGGCATAATAGGATATGAAATGTGATATAAGTTCATAATGAACCTCATATAATAACCTGCTAGCCCCATAAATGATATTATCTCATCCACACATCTAGGAGTTTCCCATTCTTTGATAGCCCTTATTTTTTCTAGATCCACTGCTATACCTTCCTTGGAAACAACATGTCCCAAGTAATGTACCTCTATCTAAAATAAACTGCATTTGCTAAGATTGGAATACAAATGATGCTCTCTCAGTAATATAAACATCACTACTAAGTGCTCGTCTTGCTCTTCCTCATTTATAGAATATATCAAGATGTCATCAATGAATAGAATAACAAACTTGTCCATATAAATATGTAACACATTATTCATCAAGAACATAAAATTACCTTGAGCATTAGTTAAACCAAATGGAACCACAAAAAACTTATAATTCCCATACTTGGTCCTGATAGCGGTCTTGTATATGTCCTCTTCCTTCATGCATACTTGATGATATCCTAATCTTAGATCAATATTCGATAATCTTGTTTCTCCTTCAATTGATCAAACAAATCATTAATCCCCAATAACAGATACCTATTCTTGATGGTCACCTTTTTCAACTACCTGTAATCAATGCATATCCTAAGAGTACCATCCTTCTTATCCACAAACAACATTGATGCCCCTTAAGGCAATACATTTGGCCTAATGTATGCCTTGTGAAGCATTTCTTTCAACTATAACTTCAACTCTACTAACTATGGTGTGCTCATCCTATACATTGCCTTCAATGTTGGTGCTGCCCTAGTACCAACTCAATGGAAAATTCTACTTCTTTGTGAGGCAACAACTCTAAAATATCTACTAGAAATACTTCCAGAAACTACTGCAAAAGATAGTAAGTACTCAATAGTTCTGCATACTCAACAGCCTTACCTTTATTGCTAGAAATATGCACCGCAATTAACACACACCCTTTTCTGTAACTACACTTTTCCTACATAATTGTCACCATTCTAACTGATTTTTCCTTCTTCTTACCTTGCAAGATCCTTTGTTCTCTATTTTCATCCAAGCACTGAATGGCCTTTTAATAACAATCCAATTTGTTCCTATGAGTATATAACCATTCCATACCCAAAAACATACTCTATGATCCAAATGACAATACATTCAAATGTGTTGAGGTAGGAATACCATTCAACTCGAATGCACAAGATCTCACCTAGTGATACACTCTCTTCTTTGTACTTGTAGCCAACTGAACTAACCAGGATTCTTCATGCACTTAATATTCCAACCACACTTATCCACTAGGTTAGGACTAACATAATTATAATTATACATGGTTAATCAAAATAGATACAACTTGATCACAAAGCTTACAATCCATCTCAATAACAATGGCCTGGGAATCTATCTGCTTGTTATCCAGTGCTGCATAAAAATGTGGAATGCTCTGGCCAACATCCCCAACTGTCTATGCTTCCCGTGCACTATAAATCTGGCGGTTGCCACCCTAATTCTGTGTAAAATTCATCTTAATATGCTCCTTACCACATGTCCAACAATTTAACCGTCCTTTACCATCACCTTTATTCTACTGCCCTCCATGATGTGACCCATTAAACTTCATGTAAGGTGCAACATTTTCTTTCACACCTGCATCCCAAGGCCTTGTTCTTTTCAGCTACCATTTACCTTTACCTTTTTCTTTCCCTTTCCAACCTTGCTAATATTTTTTTCTTGTGATTTAACTACTCATAAAAATGGTTTAGTTTCCCAATAACTTCCTCAAGTGACCAAGGCTCATCATACTCAATCCAATCTCTAAATGCTAATGGCAATCCACTGAAAAATATCTGAAATTTGGCCGTTTCATCCCTAAGATACAATACATACCTCAATAACTCTAGGAAATTGGTCGTATACTCCTCATTTGTCATCAATCCCATCTTTAGATGATAGAATCCCTTGGATTTGCTATCATAGTACCTCTCTAACAAGTACTTCTTCCTAAAAAGTTTCATGAATTCATGTCAACTCAAGTCTTCTTTCTGAATGTCTCTAACCCACTTCACATATTCCCACCAGATGTCTAATTTCCCTTTGAGGTGGAAGATAGCTATTATGGACTTCATATTCTATGTGTATTCATGCAACTCAGATAATTTCTTCGTCCCAAGTAGCCATGCTTTTTCATCCTTCTTCTCCTTCAAATATTGATCAAAGGTGGGTTCCTTCGCTTTCTTGAACTCATCTAGAAAATTTCCCTTATCACTCCTCTTGTAAGGATGATAATGATGAAGATAATAGTGCTTGTGAGAACCAAAACTAGAATAGAACCTATGTCCATCACCTCTCCTATCCAGAGTATCCAAAAGCCTACAATCTTGGATCATGTCATCCCTATCTAACATGTACCCACCATGAGACCTATTTCCATATGCCCCATTAGCTTTTTTCCTCCTTACCATGGGTGATCCTAAATGGTCTCTGTATTTTCAATTATGACAAACTCTGAAGGATGACTACATTAACTTCTTCTTATTTCTCTTGTATCTGCATGATTTTGTGATTATCTGCCTTGCAACTTCTTATATCTATATTCAAGCTTCTCAATGTGTCTGCTATATCAGAAGAGTGCCCAACACCACACTTCTCATCTGATTCATAGGGAGAGTCTCATGAACTGTAGTCTACCATATTTCTAGTCATACTTTATCTTCTTCCTGTAAGTATACCATGTTAGCATAAACCAAAACATAACATAATCAACATTTCTTAGTATAGTTCAGGGGAGGATATCTAGTCTATAAGATCAACCATAGTAGCTCAATACATGTATAATCATAACCATATCAATACATAAACATCATCTCAACCATCATCCAATTACCATTCATGACCATACCAACAACATACCATGATATCATGTAGGAAAACTATAACCATGTCAATGTACACATAACAACATATAAGAACTAACATGCATAACCAATTCATGATTGACATACACTCATGACAAACACATCCAACAAGAACACCATCAACTTTCACATGGTGAAAAAAATGAAACCATGACCAACGCAATGCATACACACCAATCTATTATGCAACCAACTCACAAAATAGAAGAAAAGATAGATCAACGACTTCAAAAATCAACCTCTTTGATGGGGAAACCTCCTTTACATTACACAAATGAAAAATTCTTGGATGACACAAATGAAAAGACCTCCTTTCTATATATAGGAGTCTAATGGGTCATAATATAATCAAAGCCGACATAACAATAATATTCTAATAATAACAATAGTGGGCCTCTATGGGGCACAATAACAACAATATGGCAACGACATGGGCACAACAATACAATAAGGGATTTTCATTAATAACAATAAAGGGCTACACTAGTAGTATAGGGACCTAACATTCCCCTCTCCTTAAAAAAGTGTTGTTCTCAATGCTTGAGTAGTTCTAGATACTTTTGTATAAAATTCTCATCCTCCCATATGGAATCTTTAGCAGGTAAGTTCTTCCACTTGATGAGATACTCTGAAATTGATCGATTTCATAATTGTCGATTTCTTGTTTCTGTGACTACTTTAGGTTCCAATATGATTTTTCCTTCCTTGTCCTATTCTAGAAATATTGTTTGTTCTAGGATCTTGTCACCTATAACCTTTTTTAAGCATGACACATGGAAAACTGGGTGCACTCATGAAGATGCAGGAAGCTCCAATTTGTATGCCATAGTACCAATCTTTTATAACACCTTGTACAAACCATAATACTTTGGTGATAATTTATTATCCTTATTAGATTTCTTGAGGGACATTTTTTTGTATGGTTGTATTCATAGAAGTACCCAGTCACCTACATCAAAACTTCTTTCGCTACGATGTTGATCTATTTGTTGTTTCATTCTATTCTGTGCCAAAGTGAGGTTATCCTTTAAGAGTTGGAGAAATTGTTGTTGATGTTCGATGTGATCTTCCACTGATTGAACCTTATAATTTTCTCTTAAATATGATGTGACGGATGGTGGATGATATCCATAAAGTGGCATAAATGAGGTCATTTTTGCTACAGTGTGGAAGGAAGTGTTATACCACCATTTAGCTAGAGGAAAACACTTGACCCATTATGTATGTTTATCAGATACAAAGAAACAAAGATATCCTTCCAAACATTTATTCACTATCTCATTTTTTCCATCAGATTGGGGATGATAAGATGAGCTATGAGCTAACTGAGTACCCGAACAAGAAATTAATTTTGTCCAAAAATTTTCAGTGAGAACGGGATCTTTGTTACTTACAATAATCTTTGGGTTTCCATGTAGCTTTTGAATTGTTTCCATAAATGTAGTAGTAATTGTAATGGATTTAAATGGATGAGTTGATGCACAAAAGTGTGCATACTTGGTAAGTGTATCAACTACCACCATGATGACACTCTTTACTTTGGACTTGGGTAAACCTGTAATAAAATCCATTGAAACCTCCTCCAAACATTGACTTGGAATGGATAAAGGTTGTAACAAACCTGGGGTCCTAATTATCTCAACCTTATTTTGTTCTTAATATGCCATTTTTCTATTTTTTCTTCTAATTTTTGTGGTGTCAACCTTGTAGGTTGTGGAAGGCTAGGGGCACAACACTTACATCTTTATAGTTGTGAGTGGTAGGCTTCCTTGTTGCCATAATTTTTCTTTCAATATGTCTTGCCAACCTGAAGGCCTTCTCCAATGAATCCAGTTCCCAAAGGTGGACCTTATGTTGGATGTTATCCTTTAAAGTCCATATGAACAAATCAACCCTATGCTCCTCTAGAATCTATTTTACCCTTACATTCAATTTTTGGAATTTCTCAATGTGGTCCACCATTGAACCATTTTGTTTGAGATTTATCAACTGGCTAAGTAAGGTGTTGCTTTTTGTATCCTCATAATGTGCTATAATTTCCTCCATAAAAATTGACCAAGTGACAATTCGTTTACGAGAGCAAAGCCATCGATATCACACAAACTGATTGGGTTCCAAATATAAGGTTTCAATGTGTACCTTTTGTGTGTTTTTCACATTATGGAGATCAAAATATTGTTCCATCTGTAGTATCCATGTTACGGGATCCTTTCCATCAAAATTCCTCATATCGATCTTTTGAACATGGTGAGTCTTAAATCCAACATTAGATTCTATGAAATCATGACTAACATTACTTGTTTCTCATCATGAGTTTTATCTACTACCTTTTCACCATTAGTAAGCATTTCACGTAGTAACTTTGCGAAACCTCCTTTCAAACCTTCCATATATTTCTTCAAATCTTCAATGTTTTCCTTCAATTTTGGTTGTAAAACATCTATATCATCTTCCATATTAGCTTCCATTCCATCCATATTATCTTCCATGTCTTTCTTTAAACCTTCCATCTTATCTTCTGTTACTTTTTGTGAGAGTGAAATTTGTTGCACTTGGTCTCGTAATTTTGATATATTATGTTGCATTTCTTCCTCTTCTTCATGAGTCATGGTAGATATTTCAGGTTTCTTACTAGGTGTTTCCATTTAATTTATTTGGGCCATAAATTAATGATGATTATGCTTCATTATGCCATTTGATTCACTTCAAACTATTTTTTCAAATCAAACTTATGCAAATTTAAAAAACAAAATACACACCTTTTTTCACTTTGTAGGATCTCGATGTTGAATATGTTGTATCTTTGTAATTTCAAATCTCTAGGATCTGAAATTATATCCTGTGGTAGCCCTCTGAGGCCTATTTCTAACCCCACAATTCTAATCAATATTGGATTCTTCAATAAATCTTTATGCCAAATCTCCGAGAATTACCTATTTATAGACTAGTTTAGTAAAACGAACTTGTATGAATTTCCACATGTCATTGTTTCAACCTTCAAACCTCAAAACAATACACTGAAAACTATATTTCATCCTATTTCTGTAACTTCTTACGAAATTTCAATCCGATGCTTGGAGAGAAAATTATGACAAATTTCCCAAGGTCACTTGGTTGGGATGTAATTTGGGATCCTGCCAAAACCCTAACTTCCTTGGATCATATCTCTGAAAATATAGCTAGACAAGATCTTAAATTTGGACACACAATTCACCATGATTGCAAATCAAATGGGTTTTAATTTCAAATTCTGAAACATTGTAGAAAAAGCTTTATAGATAAAATTCCACAATGACCTATTTGGAGCATCGAAACCCTAGAATCCTAAGCTCTGATAGTAAATGCTATGCAACCAACTCAATAAATGGAATAAAAGATAGATCAAAGACTTCAAAAATAAATCTCTTCAAGGAGGAAACCTCATTTACATTACACAAATGAATAATTCTAGGATGAAACAAATGACAAGGCCTCCTTTCTCTATATAGGATTCTAAGGGGTCACAATATAATGAGAGCCGATATAACAATAATATTATAAGGGCACAACAATAACAATAGTGAGCTTCTATAGGGCGCAATAATAACAATATGGGGACTACATAGGAACAACAATACAATAAGGGGGTTTCACTAATAGTAACAAGGGCCTATACTAGTAGTATAGGGACCTAATTCAATCACATAGACTACAAACATGAAGAACACATATGCAACCAATATGTCTGCATGTCCAACACATACTGCGCATCCAATCCAAGGGGTGAACCATGATTTGATACCACTTTGTAACTCCCTCCTCCCACATTTACCGAAGTTAACCAGTCCACTGGGGTAAGCATTTGATGAGAGGCTACTATGATGTGATTCAACTCCCCATGTACAATTAAGGAAGTGGGGCTAACAAAACAAAACCATTCTAACCTTCCACACATGCTACAAAACCTTCAGGAGCCAACCAAATTTTCCAAGCGACCAACCCCTAAGAAAAATTGACATTTCATTAATCTAAACCCTCATCTGCTCCCATGACAAGCCATGCATGTGATTGAAGCCTTCCAATCGCTCCCACAGCAATGCATGCCAATGATAGGGGACTTTTTCAGCTAGTTCTGAGCTAGTGACCCAAGATTCTATGACAATTTTTCAAGGCTAGGAATAAGGCCATTACCCAAAACTTCTAGAAATGAGTAATAAAAATGAAAAAAAAAAATATACTAATGCAATCGCTAGTGCAAGTACTTTATTTGACCCCCACTAGCCATGACAGGGATTTCATCAAACATGTCACAAATATGTAATCTATAGGCCATAACAACAAATATGAGCATAGAAATATCATACTTATCTAAGGTTCATAAAGAAGTAGTGTTTCCTTATCACAACATTCGCATTATCATATATTAGGACATATATACATTGTACATTCATTTTCGAACTAAAACATGATGAAATCCATACATAAAGTATGTCATAAAACATACTCATAACCAACATATAACTGACGGAAATAACGATCATATAAAACCCATAAAATCCACATATAAACTAGCATATTTACACATGAAATACCAATGTGAGAAATATTTTATTAATGAATGAAAAATCAAACCAAGCTTGGGACTTCTATGAACCACCCAACCATATATTGGCTAAACCAAAATTTTCTTTCAGCTAGTTTACCCCATGCCATATTATAAGCATGAATGTGGGACTCAAAACCAAACCAAACCAGGTTTCCTCAGGCTTTACCATAATCTGCACTGAATCACTAGACCTTAAACAAGCATGGATGCCATTGGATTTCTCCACCTACACCGTGAGGAATTTTTCTTCCTCCTAGTCTCTTAGATTTACCATATATCCTTCCATTCACCATTTGATGATTCCTAGGCCTAATCAACACTGCACCCTCCAGGATTTACCATATATCTCGCCATTCACTATTCGAGGATTCCTAGGCCTGATCGAGAGCACACAACTCTAGGCTTTAACATATATCCTGCCATTCACTGGTTGAGGATTCCTAGGCCCACCGAGGCACACAAAATATGTATTTACCATATTCCCACCTTCTCCAGTCTAGGGATTCCTAGGCCATGTTTCCTTCTTTAAGAGACCACCTCACTTAGTTTCGAAACCATTCTGTAATCCAGCACAACCAAATACAAGAGAACCCACCACACCATGGCTATTCTATAATGGAAAGGCAAGGTTGAAGAACATTGTCATGCCTAGAAAATCCCATGCTTATGAAAACAAGAGAACCAGATAAACACATGCAGGTACCATGCATGCCAAAATATAGCAAGGAAATCACACATGAAAATCGATACCTACAAGTAATCCCATTGTAGTCACTTGATCCTGTTCTTCCTTGCCTGATATTTACTTTCCTTTGCCTTCTTAGTCATTCCCTTTCTTTCCTTGATCCAATGCTAGAATGCTCCAAGAAGTGTCCAAGAGTGTGAGAGAGAGAATAGAGAGAGGTTTCCAAAACTAAACTGACAAAAGGTACCAACTGATCCTCAAAAGCATTTTTTGAATGAAGCCTATATTTTCTTCAAATTTCCATTATTTTCCTTCATTTTCCTCCTCACATGAAACAAGTGGCCATTCACCTCATTTTCTTCTAGTTTCCATTATTTTCATAAATAAAATGTCAATTAATTCCTCATACCTTCCCAAAGAATTTGTCTTTGCCTTTGCCAATTTCCTTAGCGATAATAAACTAAATAAACACCCACACTAGAATGCTTTTCCCAACACTCGGCTTGGAATATGTGTCCCATAACCTTGGTTATTATTTTGCCTTTATTAACTTTATTACATGGAATTTTGACGAGGGTTGTTACACACATGCCTAAAAAATCATAAATCATTTCATATGGCACTTGTTCATATGACATTTTTTTAATGAATGAATTTAAATAAAAGGGAAAAAAAACATAACTACTTTGGAAATAAATCTCAACCTTTGTTTTCTATGGAGCTAATACATAAATTAAACAAGAGGGATTTATTTTTTTAGAATCAAGTGATTTAAAAATGGTATGGCCATATACCGATATGGAAAAATGCTAAATATTTAGGACTGATGGACTGGATGGCACAAGAATGGGAACATATCAAAAATATTATGAAAATGTATAGTATATGCTAGGACGTGGGTGGAGATTAGATTGCCTTGACCGGAAATATGAAGGACGGAGGTTTGATGGTGGCGGATGCATACAATACCTTTTTCAGACAAGAGATAATCTATTGAGGTATATTGGTTTTACAATTTTTGGAAAACCAAGATGCCTATTAAAATGATTGCTTTTATTTGGCTTGTAAGGCATAATAAGAATCTAATATGGGGGGACCTGCAAAAGAGAAATTGGCAGGGGCTAACATATTGTGTACTATGTAGGCATGCCAATGAAGATAATATACATCATTTTCTAACATGTCTAGTTTCTATACAGATCTGGGAATACATTGTTGAGTATGTGGGATTTCCCTACATACGCTTTGATAATATTAAGGGTTGTTTGTTTTGGTGGAGTAATAAAAAACCAGCATGGCGTATGGTATCCCTCACTAATTTCTGGGAAGTATGGAACAATCGTAACAAAATTATTTTTGAAAATGCCCAGGAGGATGTTGTACAAATGCTTGATAGTATTAAGCAGTGGTATATGATTGGCAGTTTAGAGGACTGCGGTCCTAAAAAAATTGCAGACAAGTGACCTAGTCTAGAGATTACATACCCAATTGGATTTTTTGACAGGGCGCAACAAAGGGGTACATGTGAATGTGGAATTTGGATCAAATTTTTAGAGGTACAAGAATTTTGGGTACATTGGGGGGCCGATAGAGGTTCAAATATGAAGGCAGAAGTGATGGCTTTATGGGGATTATTATGGTTCATTACATTTATCAATATTCCCAATATTCATATATATGGATACTCTAGGATCATTATTGAGCACATTCATGGTAAAATCAAAATTAAACAACCCATGTTAAATGGGAGGCTATGCTAGATAGAGAACATATGGCATACCTTAAAGGACTCAACACTATATCACATAGGACAAGAGCATAACCAAAATGCAGATTGTATGTCCAAGAGAGGTTTACAGGATGAACTAAGCAACATGCATATTGATATTGTGATGGATGAACAAAGAGTGGATGCTGGTTTGCTTCCTTTTCCCAGAAAAATCATCTACAAATGTAAGGAAACCAAACAACTATACCCGTTATGTTGTTGGCTTGTTTTTTATGTTTTTGTGAATACTAACATGATGATATGCTACTAGCTTCTTGACTGCACATGATATGTTCTTTTTTGGTGCATAGTATTTGTTTTATTTTCTGCCGATGTGGAGTGAATTCTCTTGTACAATGATGTTCTATGGTGGGATATTGTATAGATATTGTATAGATATACCACAGTAGATGATGGGTTCATATATTTATGCCTATTACAATTTTTGAATGTAATATGTAGGTGACTTATATATGGGTTGTTTATGACTTTCAGTTTATTTTTCTAAACAATGATCAATGATGGGATACATTTGATCAAACATACGTACTATATTATTCACTATATTAATAGATTTGTTTTTTTCTTACTAAAAAAAGAATCTCAACCTTTGTGTATACTAAGAACATTCTATGGAGGTTAAATCTCTACCATACACCTAGTAGCTATTAATAATTAAATTAAAATTGTAGAAGTCTTATTCCAAAATAGACATGTCTATTTGCAGAAATATAATTTTAGTTGTGTTTTCTCATTTTATGTTCATTATTCAAAACTCCAAAATGTTTAATATTTAGACAACGCAATTCTATTTTAATTATAATTGATGCAACCACATAAATTAAATGGATTGTAAATGCTAGAAGCAATCAATCCATTATAAGCATCAAAGGGTTACGTCATCATACGTTCACATTGTCTAAGATTAAAAAATCATAAAAAATATTAACTAATAACTTTATTTTAAAATTATTATTAATTATTTATTAATTAATTATACAATTAATTAATATATAAGCTAAACATGTATACATTTACAAAAACATGTTTACAATATTCTAATCTTAAATAGCCTTTGCTACAATACCATGGCATATTAGTACACATGCCCAAACACCGTGACTCATTTCATATAACATTTTTAATTGATCAATTTATTTAAAAAGAAAAAGAGCGCATAACTACTTTTTAGATAAATTTCAACCTTTGATCTATGACTACTATTAAAAATATTATAGAATATTATATGGAAGCTAAATCCCTTCCATCAACCTAATAATTATTGATGATTAAATTAAAATTGTAAATGCCCTATTCGAAAATACATATTCCCATCAGTGTAAACATAACTTTTTATATGTTTCCTCAATTTGTAGAAATTTGATAGAAATTGAAATTGCTCAAGAAATCGAAGTTAAAACAAGAGACACAAATTCTACTCTACTAACTTGTGGAATCAAAATCATAATTTAGAACAACATGCATAGACATGAACAAGAAAAACCACAAGTACACAATGATTTCTAGAGGAACCCAACTAGGAAAAACCCCTCCATTGCTTTGCATTAATTCATATTAGAAGAGAAACAATTACAATGTCTTGCTTCAACTTTGAAGCACACACTGCACTGCAATCATATTCTCTTGCTTCGTAAATTTCTCTAGCCAACACTTAGTCAATTCAAACCTCATCAAAACTCGAATTAGCCCCTAAAAATAGGAGAAATTCCCTATTTTGTTGCACAATATCTTGAAGAATTGATCACCTCCTCAATGCAAAAGCCCTCTACACTCAACAATATATAAATATAAATTCAAACATGCATTTTCCTCCACCCCAACTAGGAAATTCGAATTCCATGAATAATTATGTCTATTTTTAGTCGATTGTCTAGTTAATTGAGAGATCAATGAGTTAGCAACAGTGTTAACTACTCAACTGATCTTCAGCTTACTCAACTAATGGCTATAGCTCAATTAATTGAGTTCAACTAACTCAACTATATTTCTAAATCTTAGAAATCACTACATGCACAACTCTAATTCTAGCCTATAACTCAAATTTACTAAGTAAACTAGTAAACTACCTCAAGTTAACTACCTCAAAGTTTTCCTACTGATGTAGAAATTTGATCTACTCAATTTTATTAAGGCACAAGTCAAAATTGTGTCTTTTTCTTGCTAAAATTTCAACAACCCCTCTTAGTAAGAAATGGGCTCCGCACACCCCAATCCAACTCTTGTAGGAATGTACTGTAAAAAGATTCCCTCTCACTGTTGTTATTGCTACTACAATAATTGCAACTGAGAAGCATCCAAAATACTGAATCAACTGTGTCTCTAAGTTGGACTGTCTCTTGAACATCCGACTGCTACTAGTCTCTACACTATCTACTAGGAAAATTACATTGTTGTTGATTATGCATTATGCTTCCTCTGCCATCAATACGACTTTGTCCTCCTTAGCATTTGATTGCAAATAGTTTGCAACTATCACTCAAGGTCTAACTACATCAATTGAAATTGATCCTTCTACTACTAAATACTATGGGCCCCTATCATTTGAGTAGTTAACTGAGTCCAACTAACAATAACTCAACTATATTTCACTAAATGCACAACTCTAGTTCTAGCCTAAAACTCGAATTTACTGAGTAAACTATTAGACAAGGCCATGTCACACTAGTTAACTGCCTCCAAGTTGTCCTGCTGGTGTGGAAATTCGATTTACTCAATTTGACTAAGGCACAAGTCAAAATTGAGCCTTTTTCTTGCTACAATTTTTACACAATTTATATTATTCATTCATTGATATGCCCTATTCCAAAATACATATATCCATCAATGTAAACATAATTTTATATATGTTTCCTCAATTTATATTATACATTCAATAGTATTTATATTTACGTTGATAGGCGGGTTGATTTTGGAATAGGGCTTCGATAAATTTAATTTAACTATCAACAATTATTAGGTAGATGGATAATATTTAACCTCCATATAATATTCTATAATATTCATAGTACTATACACAAATTCAAGGTTTAGATTTATCTCCAAAGTAGTTATGCCATTATTTCCCTTTTAATTAAAAATATGACATATGAACAAGTGTCAGATAAATTGTGTCATGATTTTTTGGGCATGTGGTATTAATAATCCATGGTTTTGGCCCATGGAATTGTAACAAATCCTATTTACATATTAAGAATCTCCATTGTAAAGCGAGGGTAAATATCCATGATTAAGAACCTTGTGACAACTTTTTAAAATGTATATATGTCTATCTTATATATTAATTATGTTTATTATTTCTTATCAAAAATAAAAATTAAAATAATTTTTTGGCATTGGTTCCTCATGGAAGGTATAGTATAAAATCAAGATATATTCACCTCAATGTTACTATACAAAATATGGAGCCTTCTTGGTGTTGGAGAGTTCTTTGGAAGTCGAAATGCCCTTCTAAATCACACTTTATTGTCTCATGCATTATAAAGAAAAAAATCCCCGTGTGGGGAATTATGCAATATAGACTTAGGATTGACCTTAGATAGTTTTATTTATGTAAGGGAAGTGAGGAATCTATTGACCATGTTTTTTCTAATGTTCCTTCACAAATCAAGTTTTGTCGACTTGCAATGCTTTTCTTCATTTATAATGTAGATGGAGGGTTTTTATTTTTAAGATATCTGGAGAGCCTAGAATGAGAATAGGTCCACAAAAACTTATAGGGCCCTCCCTTCAATTTTAATTTGGGGTATTTAGATGCAAGGAATAGGGAATTCTTTTAAAACAACTCTTCCTATCTCACAAAAATAGCCTCAATCTAAGGTGTGTTATGGTGGTAGACTTGTGCTCACTGAAAATATGGATGTAAGAATTCCTTAGGGGTGTTTCTATAGGGATTCACATGGGGATGACTCTAACTATGGGGAGGATTTGTGCTTCATTTATCTCCTAAAAATTCCTACCATGTTAAAATGGGGTTGGGCATATGCATAAATATTTTGGGTTGAACTCTTAACTTGTAGATCCCTTATTTCTTTTGGTAAGGAAAAAGGATGTGATCATCTTCAATGATTTGGTGATTCTTTATTGGTGTTTAATTGGTGACGGGCCTCCCAAATAGTTACAATTTCTGGCCCATCTAACCATCCTTAGGCATATTTAACCTTTCATTCTCCATTTGATAATGTCTTTTTCAAATTTAATATGTTCTTTGGAGGGTTAACATAAAATTTCCATATCTTGTGTGTGAAATGCATTAATTATGTGGGATATTGATGATATCTTATGCAAATCAAACAAGAGTCCAACAAGAGAAGATTATAGGGCTTGTCAACTACTAAAGGATGAACATGACTCACTTCGCTCAAGGACATTAATATCACCTCCCTATAGCTATGAGGACACCAAGGAGCCAAATTCAAATTTTTAGGCATTTTTGAGGGAAGCATTCCTCTCTTCAAGGAGGCTGCCCCTTAAGCACTTTTTTTTATAAATAAGGGACCTTAGTAGTCTAATAGGGATTCAAAACTCTATCAGAAGATAGTAAGCATTAGAGAAAGGATTTTTCCTATTATTTTATTTTTTCATGTTTCATGTATGACAAAAATGTGGATTAATGAAAAGAACTCTTTTGATCATAGGTTGATTTTCCTTTAAGGACTTGAGTCTCCTTGCGTTAGGGTCCAACCTAGGTGCTCAAGCCCCCTTCTTGTATTTTTATTTTCCATGCATTTAGCTTAATTATTTTTTTCTGCAAATCTCATCTCTTGAAAAGTATTGTCTTTTTAGTGTTTATTAAAAAGTTTTTTTTTTTAATCTATCTTTATTGATGAACACAAAAATACTTTCTTTTGTGTAATCATATTCTTCACTTAAATTTAACTCATCCTTTCCATCAGTTTACTCCTCTATATTTACTAGCTTATCAATTATTTATGCACTTTTTTTAATTAGTCAACCATGAATTTTGATTTTAGTTGAATAATATTACTTCATAAGCATAGTTAGCATTGTTTTCATGTATTCATTTCACTTACAACGTCATATTTTTACCCACTTCTAAACATTTTTGCAATCTACCAGCAAGTTGAATTTTTCCGAGACAAGCTACAAGAAATGTTGGATTTTCATATGCCTCACATAAGCTAGCCCAATGGGTGTACCTAAGTTTGGAAAAGACTTATTTACCCTTCCAAAACCTTCCCTTACCTTATTCGCCTCTCAGGCTACATTTAGACCTCATAAATTTTCTCTTGGATGTTTCTTGTAGCAAAACGAGGCCATCCTACAACAATATGCAGATTGTCATAGAATACCTCTAGGTTTGTACCTGAAGCTTGTTTATCATTCCCTCACACACTAAAATGTTCATTATAAACTAAATATCGAGTTTAGAGGTTCAAAGACCCATTAGAAATTTTACCCTAGTATTTGTAGCTTTATTTTTGCAATTAGGGTTTGTTATTTGTATGCCTTCTTTCTATTATAAATTGATTTGTCATGAACCTTAGAATCTAATTGATTTGTATCCTGCATTATTGAAGTGTTTTTATTTTCTTTCTTGCATTACCATAGGTTTTTTTCCCTCATTTACTTTCCTGCAATTAACATATATTTATTTCCTCCAAAATAAAGTAGGATTACTTCTTACCATTTACCTTTCTGCAATTAGATTAGGGATTACCTTATGTCCTTCACATTTTTGCAACAAAGTAGGATTTTTTTCTATTTTTTCCTTTCTTGCAAGTTTGAATAGATCTATTTATTGTTCATTAGTTTTTTGAGCGTTTCTTATAGCCTATATAGAAAAAGTGGTCTTTGTGCATTTTAACTTCTCTTCAGTTGCATCAAATTAGCTAAAGTAGAATATACTTCATGTTGCACATGTAATGCCAATACCTCTTAAGTTTGTATGAACTGTGGGTTGATAATTAAAATTGATATCCTCGGGAGTTTCAACATTCTTGTTGTAATACTTTGGGCCATAATTTTTTGCCACTGTTTCTAGGGAGGTGTCAAAGTAGGTATTGCTTTCTTCTCTAAGTTGATTCATTTCCTAAAAAAACATAAATTTTTGCATCAACATTTCTATATAAAAAAGAACACACACAGAAAAATCATTTATTTCATGCCTCGTAGAGCTAGGGATAATTTAGGAAACAAATCTACTTAAAATGCCCACTCCTATAAACAACCAACCTTCACTAGCTGAATGTGTGCCTCCCACTCTGTATATATGGGATATAAAGGCATTTTTAGGTGAGAAAATAGGGATTTTTTAGGAGCCTACAAGAGGAGAAGAACCTATATCACCTACTGAGAATGTGGTTGGAAATAGACAACCTAAAGTATTTCCTATCAAGGAGACAAATGGGGAAGCTAAAATGAAAAATATCATCCCCACTATTCTTCCACATTTGCATGGAATGACTTCTAAACACCCTGTCACCTTCATGTTTGAATTTTTTTTAGTCTGCGGGACCTGTGATTATACATCTAATGAGAAGAAGCTCAAATTGTTTCCTTTTACTTTTAACGATGCATCATTGCATTGGTCTATACATTTAGAAGGAGGAAACATCACTACATAGGGATAGATGCAAGAAGCATTCAACACCAAATATAGGAACTATTGTAGAGTAAGAGATAATCTTCTGAATGACCCAAGGGCTGAATGAATCACTAGAAGACTATGAAGAAATATTTCAAGTAAGTTAAATAGGAGGGCACATAATTTCACTCTTAATCCATATTAATTGAAGTTAGTCTTGTTCTGGGGGGTCAGAGAAGAACTAATGTAGGCCATGGATATGTTGGCCAATGGATATCTTTATCAACTCAATTATGAAGACATTAAAACAATGTTCAAGAACTATTCTAAAGTTTTGAGAAAAATAGGTAGATGCAACTAAGGTTTCGTAAGTTCTTCATCCTCTACTCCAGTTCTTAAGAATGAAATAGGGGGTATGTTGGAGGATTTTAAAAGTGAAATATTACATGTTTTGTCCCTACATATGGACAAATTGCATACTAAGAAAAAACAAGAGGAATTAGAAACGGAATTAGCCATATTTCTCCCTAAATTCACTAAGAAACACCCTAGAAATGTTTTCATTAAATTTTACCAAGATCTAATATGAGTGTGAAGAGAACTATCCAACTGAAATAAGCCCATCTCTGCTAGGATTGAAAGCATTATATCAAAGAGAAAAAGGAGGCATGTAGAAAACTCTTCTTTTTTAACTAGAAAAGACCACAAGGCCCTAAACCGTATCAACAAGGTATAAACAATCCTTCCTCTTTCAATACAAGTCATAATGCACCATTTCAATCTTGGTATCCACCTAATACCTCACCTTGGTCTATGCCTAGTCCATGGTCCTATCCTCCTCTTAAACATGTCATTTCCCCTTTTAATACATATGAACACCAACCTCTTCAATGGGGCAATCCATCATCAAGATGGAAGTGTCAGGAATCACAACCAACTACACTAATTCCTCCTCCACCTCAACCACAACTAGCCTAAAACAATGCACCAAAATAGCCCTAAATGCATGTTCAACCAAATTTGAACCCCAATAATAACGAGACCTAACAAGTTTATAATGGAGAGACATATTATCCTACTTATGTTGTATAAATACAAGAAATCAACCTCAGGTCTAGGAAGGTACTTCCTAATGCTTACCCACCTTCTCAAATAGAAAATATTGAAGAAGAGAAGGAATACATCACTCCTCAAGCCAACAAACCTCCCTATCCTAAAATGTTGATCCATCCTAAACCACATACCCTAATATCAGACATAGAATATCCACCCCATATCACGCTAGAAAAATGGGCAAGTGGAGGTGACCAATAAAGCACTAGAAAGAAATTTGACTAAGCTGGTTAGCAACAACAAGAAAGATTGGGCAAAAAGGCCTATTGTGGCCACTTGGGCCTACAACACTACTTGGAAGAACACCATTGGGTTTACCCCATTTGAGTTGTTCTATGGAAAGAAGACACTATTGTCCATTGAATTTGAGTACAATATGCTAAAAATGGCATTACAACTTGACTTGGACATCACAAAATCTTAGGAAGGGACAGTCCAATAACTAAATGCATTTGATGAACTTAAGCTGAAAGCACTAATGCAAAGTGAAGTATTTTAATTACAATGTAAATTTTACCATGATAAGCACATGAAGGCTAGAACATTCCAAGATGGTGATTGGGCCATCTTGTATGATTCTAGGTTCAAAGATTTCAAAGGAAAAGTCATGACCAGATAGTTGGGTCCTTATTTGGTGGAGATATGCCATTATAATGTCTCATTTTAGATTAATACAATTGATGAAGGACAAATCTTGCTTCTAGTGACTGGCTATAGGTTGAAGCTTTACAGCAAGCTCCTCTCAAGGGATGATCTTGCTAATTCAATAAGTCGAGAACTGAATGTTATTGAAAACATAAGAGATCCAAATCCATTTAGATACTACTAGAAAATAAAGAAGGAAAAAAATGAGAAAGAGAAAAAAAAGAGGAGAAAAGAGAAAAAAAAACAGGTGAAAGCCTCCCTTGAGTCACTTAAGGCATGCTCATAGGCTGAAAACCTCCTTGAGGTAATGAGCATGAAGAAAGTAAAAATAAAAATAAAATATCCCTAGGTGAAAACCTCCCTTGAGGCACCTGGGGTAGACCCAGTAAGGATGAAAAACTCCAAGAGGCATCCTATAGGCCTAAAAAAAAATGAAGACAAAAAATTCATCTTTGATTTATTTATTTTGATATTTATGCAGGTAAATTAGAATTCTAACAACGACACAGAAAGTTATCCTACAATACATGAACTCACCCTGAAAGCATTCAGGGAGCTTCTCCACATCCATCTCACTCATTCACACACTTGCCCTATGCTTCCTCCATCATTCCCAAGTCTCTTCCATTCGTTTTACTCACTTGCCTGAAATGTTATAGGAAATATCTTATATTGTTATAGGATGACACAAAGTGAAGAAGAAGGATGCAATGTTGAATTTTTTCCATCTGTGAGCCAGGAAGAAGGTATGTATGAGCCCCTAACACCCACACATCCCATCATATTTCATATTTTCCTTCAATGATTCACTATTCAATCATAACAAAGCAACCTTTCCCCTATTTTACACCAATCATCGATAAGAAATACATCTCCATCACCACAAGTGGCTTCCCATTGAATTATAGAAAAAAATAGAGGCTCTAATAAGAAGAAATTGTGAGCTTGAGGATATTTTGTGGCAATTATAGGAAAACACATAGTCTTGTAGCACTCTTAAGAAGCCTTACATGCCCAAGTATGCATTATGAATAAGAATATCCATGAATCCCACTATATTAAGAGGACATAGAAAATAATCCTGAGAAGCTACAAGATTTCCTATAAGATGCTACAAGATATTTAGTCACCAACAAAATTAGCATTCACCCACCTACAATAATAGTATTTCATCCATCTAAAACAAAGATATGTGACGAAATAACATTAACAATGAAAATACTCTAGACGGTGTCCAAATGCAATGGTAGTAGCATTAAAACCTCTAGAAAATCATCATAGGAAGATTCAGGATCACCAAAGGAAACTTTTGAAATTACATCAACATCTTCAATATCATTTGTAAGAAAACACCAAAGGTAAGGCCCAAACATGCAATTCTCATAACCTCCCCTTCGAACTTATTTGAGCTTGAAGAAACATTGGAAGTGTATGAAGGAACAGGTTTTGTAAGCCAAATTTAGTTAGAGAAACCTCAACCATATTTGAGTCAACTTTAATTTTCTTCGAATGACATCCACACGTGCGAAAGAAGGAAGAGACAAAAAGGGAGATAACTCTAAAGAGTGGGTCAAAGTTGTTTACTCATTGAGGAATGTGGAACTTCACATGTTAGGTGGGGGCCAACTCACATAGCATGTTGAGCCCACCACCTCAATGAATAACCACCTAATTTGGCCCCCTCCAATTCTATATTTGCATGTAAGTCTATTTTAAAGACCAAGGAGGCCCTACTAGTGCTACAAGAGGTCCACCCACCAAAACATTTCAATCCTAGGCCACTATAGGAAGTTATAGGATTTTGAAAACGATAGCTAGAAGAAGTTGGCATAGTGTTCTAGGAAGCCAAATTTTACCCAGAATATCCATCATGACTCAAGGAACAAAGGAAATAATCAAAATACGAGTAAGTGTAATTTCTCCTCACCAATAATTCACATAAGAATTCAAGAAAACCTCTCAATCATCAGGTAAGAGAACTATGTAATTTCATAGTTTCGAATTTCAGTAAAGAAAACAATTGAATTAGTCGATAATTTTCTTAAGGATATAATGTGTTGAAAGGATAGGGTGTGATGAACAAATAAGAGGTGCACATTGTAAATTTCCTTTCCTCAACCTTGAAAAACATTTTCAATTTTCCTCTACTCCAACATTCTCCAATGTATACGAAACCCTAGGATCTTGTAGCATAAGTAGACAAATTCCTTGATACATTATTTTATAATCATATTAAGACATGGAGGGTGATTTAATGGAATAGAGCCTATAGGCCCCTTTAGGACCCATGAACATATTGATGCTAGAAACATTTTTGCAAATTGTCAATGACTACTACTTATAGAGAAGCTGAGAGGCTTTGATGACAAAATTTCTCAAGATTTTTCCTCAAATCTCCAATAGCCAAAATGGCTACTATGGTTATAGTTATCATCATTTATCTAAATGAAGAATTTATCAATAGAGTCACCACACTCCCTAGGTGGGTCAAATGGAACAAAGAAGAGAGGATTGAGGCCACTACAACCAAGAAAAATTTATTCCTTTAGAGTGAGCAACACATAGAGGAAAAAAATGGAGTGAGGAGGGAAATTCTTCCATACCCATGAGATAAGGTGGTCTACCATATCCTCAAATATATTTCATGTGAAGGAAGGCTCAACATTATATATGCATGTCAGTTTGGGATGCCTTACAAGCTCATATTTCAAGTGGATTTTCCTTCCTAACAGAGACACAACATTCCTCATTTCTTCTTTCCTTCTATAAAAGAAATGAGCATAACGTTGCAAGAAGAAAAACATAATTATCTAGCTCACCATGGGTTTATAATATTGATAGTCCTAGATTCGTTGGAAATCTTATGTAACCCTATTCCTTGGATTGATTTCATAGACATGGAAAGAGAAGCCTTTTTGGAGACCCAAGTTCAACCTCAATCAGAGCCAGAGGAGGTAGAAATAAACAAGGAAATTGAATCAGAAGTAGACAAAGATGTTGTGATTGAAGGGGAGGAATGAAAGAAAGAATAAAAATAAAACGAAAAAAATTAAGAAAAAACATGGACAGAGATAGAAGTTGAAACAAAAGCTAGAGGCATAAATGGTTGAGGATGGTTTGGATAAGCTCAATTTGACTAAATTAGAATCTTAAAAGCCCCAAGAGGCTATTGATATAACATCTAACCTAGAAAATAAGATGAAAATGAGGGAAAAAGTGAGAAATCAAAAGGAAAATTAGAAGAATAATTCGTTGCTACCTTAGCATTCTTAAGTACCCCAATAAATCCCAAAGTAAGAAAACCAATGGAAACACCTATTTAATTCAAGAGAAGGAAGAGTGACAAAATAAGGCAAGGAAAACCTCAACCACCTTCTCCAACACTAATCGTCATTGAGGATTCAAATAGCCATAAGGAGGAAGAACCAAAAAATGAAGAGAAATAAGAATTTGAGACAACCTCCACATCATTCAAGGGAAAAGAACCAAAATCTCAACTAAAAACGCTAAGCACTAAGAAAAAAACTACTCCCAAAACAACCCACAGTGCCATAGGAATGCAACATAGAGCTATTGGAAAAGATTGTGTAACCACAAGAATGTAATCCAAAGTGACAGGAACAAAATCCATAGCCATACCTCAAACCTTATTATTCTTTGATTGATGTAGAGAAGGTGCTTCATGTCTACCTTGCACTAGTCATATTCTTTGAAATAGAGGTAGAGAGAGGAAGCACTTATAGATGGATGCAAATTGCGAAGTCCAAAGGGGATGAGGATGTTGGAATTGTGGAGGAAAATGGGAGAATAAATGAAAAACATTATGTTCAATGAAGAAAAAATAAGGGACCATTTACAAAATGAAAACAAGAAGTTTAATGTCCAGTTGCAACAAACGGAAAAGCTTCTACAAGAGAAAGAAGAACAAATTTCCACCATGGACAATTTATCCATGGAAGCCATACATTATATACACCTTTCAAAAACATATTCTTTGTTTCTAAAATATCAGTGTTGTTAGTTTCAAATCAGGTCATTGGCACAACAAGGTTCCCTTCCTCTACAAGTTGTAAGAAAATTCATTGATTTTTGTCTGACATGGGGCATTAGGGATAGAGCTAGAATTGCATAAATTCATATGCATAATCTAGTACTACTTGAAATGAATATTTGGGACCGAAATTCCCAACTAGGGGATGTGCAATTAATGGTTTTAGTTTAATGGTTGAAACATGAGGAATCTAAGGCATAAGAGATCAAAATGATACTAGCCAAGTAGGTAGAAGAACCACTATGGGTTAGGGACAAACTACCAACCCCACATCTCATCATCACTAATCACAGGCTCATAGCTTAAAATCCTAAAATTTCCACAATTTATAAGGAAAGGAAAGAACATGCAATCATTCACTTTAAAGATACTTTCATATTATTGGGAAATGAAAGCCTACAAGCATGCTAAACAAGGTCGCATACCTTGCCACACAATTCAAGAATAAGAGTATACCATTCATCTAAGAGGGCGAGGACTGTATTGTCCAAAACACAACTATAAGAAAGAATCATCCAGAGGCTTTGGGTCCACTGGACTGGACTCAAGTTTAGTCCTTGGTTATTATTGGGCCTACAAAAGCATCAATGATTTTAAAAATATGACTTTTCCTGCAAGTTACACTTTTATGTCATGAAGACTTTTATAAAATTTGGAAGCTCTATGGATTGTACCCAAATTCAAGCTTGATCTAGATGGAATTCCAAATGTAATTCTACCCATATCTACTCTCCAATTGTATTTAAACAACACACACATTAAGAGACTTAATTTCATATTAATTCCTGATTTCACACACAACCTAGAATTTTTCAAGTGATCACACATGTACGAAATTCATACAAAGAAAGTATGAAGCTCTATTTAATTAGTTAAATTATATCAATACACAAATATTAAAAACACTCTTCCTCTCTTTCCTGATTCTACATTCATTTGGCTATTAGCTTTTCACTTAGTCTTGCATTTATTAAATACAACTTTAGAAGAAAATTAGATTTTCATAGACCCTGAAATCACTCCCTGATTTATTCCCTAAAGCTCATATGATTTATCCACTAAATCTCTTATGAATTATTCCACAAATATCTCATGATTTTCAAGGCAAATTTTATTTTTCCTTATGGAAAAGTATCTCTCCTATCCATATTTCCAAAACTAGTCCTATCCTAAAACCCACACTTTTCTAAATCTTTTCGAAATCCATATTTTACAATTCATATGAGTTTTCGTAAAATCATGGAGAAATATATCTAATGAATAACATAATCAACTAGAAAGACCCCTGCTCTAGTCAAAATACACTTTCGACCTGGAAAGTTCAATGCTCCTACTCAATCAGGATTAAACAAATGAAGAGATGGAGTGGATAGAGATTGAGTAGAATGCATGGTTTCATCCAAAAGGGGCTACCACATGTGAAACATCTTGGGATGTCAAAAAATCCATTAGGGAAATGAATGACAAGCAATAAGATGACTAGGTTTCTCAAAAGATGAGCAACAATTTCAGTAGGGGTTATGATGGGCCTCCCGAATAGGTACAATTTAAGGTCCATCTAACCATCCTTAGACAAATTTAAACTTTCCTTCTGGACTTGATAGTATATTTTCAACTTTAACGTGTTCTTAGTGTTAGAAATATTGAGAGGGGGGTGAATCATATTTCATTCCTAATCAAATTTATTTTTTATTTTATCTTCTTTCACTATTAACACACTATATTAAAAATCATAAAAGATATGAGAAAAATAAGAGAAAATAATCAACAAAAATCAACACATAGGGACATCGATATTTTAGGTGGAAACCCAAGACGAGAGAAAACCATTGTCGATGTGTCTACTTTGTCTTGTTATTATTAAATAAATATATTTTACAATTTTCACTGGTGTAGGCTCTTTCAAGTACATAGGCTTCTACCTGCAGAAGGCTCCTACCTTCACTTAAGTTTTCCAGTTGCTACTAGAAGCAAGAAACCACTACCTCTTACTTCTGGTGATCCACTTTTCACAATGTTTCAAGCTGGGACCACCTGTAACAAAAAATGATCTGATAGGTCACTAGACCCACAATGAAACCAAGAAGTCTCTACCCTAAAGTTGTTCAATCATATTGCCACATTCATCAAATTGAATTAGTACATTTGTACCTTACATAATACATCACCAAGAACAATTTACAATCAAAATAAGCACAACAACAACAACATGTTATGACTTATCTTATGTTTCATACACCTTCAAAAAATTTAGGATATATCCTTGTACTATCACATTTATAATGTCTAAAAATATTGATGGTAGCCATAAGGTCCTTTTCAAACACCAATATCCCAAGAAAAGGTTAAGTGTATATGTCATTAAATCCCTGCATACACTATCATAAGTATTGATAACAAACAAGTTAACCAAAAACTTCACTATCTAGCATATGTCATCAAGCAAGATTCGTTGATTCTACAACACACGTCTTCATACACAGTCATAATCATTGATATTCCTTTCTTGCAACATAAACAAGAGAGATGTGACCATATCCAAGAATTCACTACTATACATATGACAACAAGCAAACCTCACTGCATTATTGGCTACTGCAAGATGAGCTCTAATTTTTTCACTGCATAAAGACATGAAATTCAATTAAAGCTTCACTATTTTTTATAAGGCATGGACCTCCAAACCCTACAACGTATACTACCAATTTTTCTACCAACATTATAGTCACAACATCAATGTGAAGCACTAGTTATAAAATAAGCCCTACAACCATCACTATTAGACAATATTTGTCATAAATTTGTTCACTAAGAACAATATGCAGCATCAACCATCAAGTTCACAACAAAATTAGCCTAAAATATTTGAGTACAACCTTTGGTAGTAATAAACCTTCAAACTGGGCACAATTATGTACTCAAGGAAAACATCTAACTAAGACAATCTCACTGTTCAAAGTCATAACCTCTGCATAAAATTTATACCCTTCAAGCACTAAAAGATACACATAGTGAAAGCTACAATCTCTACAAACCAATGAAAATATTAGATCCTCTGTTCATATATGTGCACAATAGGACCCCCAAAAGAAATACTTTTTGTCCATAGGTACCCTTTCAAAAATTACTCAAACATATCTGCAACAACCATATACTAATCTTCTATTGATATTATAGAAAAGTAGAAATAGTGGAGCATAGATAGGCATCAATTTCATAAGGGTTATCAATCATAGTCCTCATGTGTCAGTAGGAAAACTAATGTAGAGTTAGAGTCTTTGCAAAAACATTAACCAGTCATTCAAGGCACATAATTATGCCTCTATGGTGAAGGAAACACATACATATCTCTACCTCGCATATTGTAGAGATTATAAGCATGTACAATAAAATTCAAGTTATAGTGCACTTATTCAATGGACATGGATCTAAGGATGTACATCTCTCTGTAG
Organism: Pinus taeda; assembly: GCA_000404065.3. Taxonomy (NCBI): domain Eukaryota; kingdom Viridiplantae; phylum Streptophyta; class Pinopsida; order Pinales; family Pinaceae; genus Pinus; species Pinus taeda. The sequence continues at coordinate 56,830 of APFE030457972.1, forward strand.
AAAAAAAAATTCTCTGAGTAAGAGGTCAGATCAATAGATTAAACTTAGAGCACACAACTTTCAAATTTTTCTCTACATATAATAATCATTGCACATATGTATGTCTCTGTGGTGAGAGAAATATAATTTACTAGTGATGAAAATCCAAATCTAAATCATGTAAATATCTGCCTTGCGAAATTTTCACATCATTCAGTTGACCATATATATGTATCTTCTAAATTAATACTTTCAACCCAATATTCTTCCTTTAAAAAAAAATCATATATGATTGAATCCACAAGGAATTTCATCATCAGATAATGATCAATGTGCAAATTCAAAAAACGTAGAAAAACCAAGTCATTGTTTATTCAAATCTTAGGTATACAGATGCACATGAAGTAGCTTAGTTTTACCAATGAAAAGGACTTGGTCATTGATCCATACACCTTATAGTTTATCATATGAATACTCTGAGATTGATTACTCCTCCATGCTCACTTGTTTAGACCTATGCAAACCAAAAACACATGAAATTCAAGAAATGTATGCAAACCAAATGCTCTAGTTTGATCTCATTTTATAGTTATATGATCTCCTAATACCATAGGAAAAAACCAAGGTGATTGTTGATGGTAAAGTGGACTACGTAAATTCCTCCTATGTGCATGAAATATGTAGGAAAAACACTAGCTTTGCTCATGGTTTTTATTTTTTTTATTACCTACAGGAATGGTCACATGAAAAATAACTAAAAATATTGGTTTCATCTTCTCTATTAACATGGCCTTCTTAGCGCCTAAAACCTTTCATTTGCACTATTGAGCCTTCCTTTGTGCGGCTAAGGCTTAAAATAGGGAAACATTGTTCCACACGGTCCAGAAATTTCCATACTTCTTTGTCTTTCTCTTCAACACCTATAAACTTATTTGTAGCCTGTGCATTTCCTTAGCAAGTCTTATTCAAGATTCTACAACTTCATGTACTCAAACATTAATCCTACACTGCAACTGTATTGCGATGAATCCAACAAACAAGCAACCATACTGTGATGAGTGTAGGTGAACATCAAGGAAAACACATGTGCGCTAATGCCAACCACCTCCCCCTTTGGACTTGATTTGAACCACCTGTAAAACACAAATTCCTTCTCTCCCCCTTTGATGTCATGGTAAAATGGCAGAACCAGAAGAGGGACTCCCTCTAACATGCTCAATATTGTAAGCCATATCTATTGTGATGAAGGAAGAAGCTAAATTACAAGATAACGATACATAATGATTGATATATATTATTTTTATGAACCCATCATTAGAGAAATGAGATGACCAAATGTTACAGGATATCAGTGCTTTTCTACTAAGATATGGGATCCATCAACAAAAGAGAAGTACAATACATGATCATCTGCAAGAAAGACATGATAACATAGTGAGAGATGTCCATAAACAAGAAAATTATCAGTATTAAGATAATAGAATTCAAACAAGATAGAGTGAAAACAATAGAAAAACCATGAGAAGATGCTCCCCCTGAATGTGTGTCCATCATCGGGCCTAATAATAATAGTTGTTATCAAATACATTATAAAGAGAAACATATGAAATCATAATTCATAGACCCCTCTGAGATCATACACCTATTTAAATTAGGAGAAAGAATAGGTGGATATTATCACTAACTGTTGGAAAATATATTCAAAGGAATCACGAGGAAGAGGTTTGGTGAAAATATCGCAACTTGTTCCTTTGAAGGAATATACTCCAACTTGATTTTCTATTCTAGTACTTGCTCTCTAAGAAAATGGTATTTTATTGCAATGTGTCATTTTTTCAGTGTGTACTAGGGTTTTTCAAGATACTAATGGCACTTGTATTGTCACAAACAATAGGCATGAGTATAAGATAACCGGCTTTGATATCTTGTAGTGTTTGGATCATCCAGAGTAGTTGAATACAACAAGATACAACTGCAACATATTCTGCTTCAGCAATTTATAAGAATATAGAACTTTATTTTTTGTTGAACCAAGAGACTAATTGTTGTCCCAAGAAAAAGGCTCCTCCACTTCTACTTTTGTAATCATCAATACTATCAACCCAATCTGCATCAGTATAGGCTTGAAGTGAAAAAAATGTGTTCTTAGGATACCATAGTCCTAGATATGGCATGCCCTACAAGTACTTAAATATTCTTTCGATAGCTTTGAGATGTGTCTCTTTAGTATTTGCTTGGAAGCCTCCAACTATGCCAACTTCATGCGTAATTTCTAGTCTAGTACTTGTAAGATAAAATATGTTTCCAATCATAGACTTATATCCAGATAGATTAACTGTTGGGGATTCATCATCTTCGTTGAGACTACATCCTACTACTATAGGTGTGTATATATGTTTAAAATATTCTAGTCCATATTTAGTCATGGTTTGCTTGAGATATTTAGTTTGAGATTGGAAAATACCATCCTTAGCTTGATGTACCTATATACCAAGAAAGAAAAGTTAGCTCACCAAGTAAATGCATTTCAAATTCTTGTTACATGGCTAAAGAAAAACCTTGGCTCATTGAATCAACATTGCTCCCAAATATGATGTCATCACATTTAACACCACTACCAAGTGTTTTTCTTTGTCTATTTTGATATAAATATTACTATTTGTAGAACCTATCCTGAACCCTGTTGCTAAAGATACCTGTCAAGACGATCATACCAAGCTCGAGGAGCTTCTTTTAACCCATATAATTCTTTCTTAAGTTTGAAAACAAAATTCTTATCATTGCCAAGTATGAAGCCTTCAAGTTGTTCAATATAGACTTCTTCTTCTAAATCTCCATTTAAAGATGCAGATATAGCATTCATTTGATATACTTAAAAATTATGAAAACTGGAAAGTACAAGGAACATTCAGATAGCTTCAAGTCAATCTATAGGTGGAAATGTTTCTTCAAAGTCCACTCCTTCCTTTTAGGCATAACATTTGCAAGCAAGTTGTGATTTTATTTTGAGTAATTATACATTTTCATTTGGTTTGTTATTAAACACCCATTTCATCCTTATTACATTTTTGTTTTGAGGCCTTGGAACCAATTCCCATGTATGATTCTTTTTTATTTGGTTAATATATTCATTCATTGCCTTAATCAAGTGTTCATATTTTCTTGATTGATTCTCATTTTATGGTTCAATAGTGGATAATAAAACTAAGTGACTAGGTGATCCAAAAAATGTTCTTCTAGTTTGTATTCTAGCCTCTTTATAACCTAGAATTTGGGATTTAGGATGATTTTTCTGTACATACCTAGACGGAGCTTTTTTTGGCACACTTACATTTTGATTTTCCTATTCTTATGCTTCTCCTTCTTGTTCACCTACAACTTCTTAGATATTAGTGGGGATTTTCTAATCATTTGATTGTATCTATATTTTGGTACTTGTAGATCCTTCATCAACTACTATATCCACACATTGAACAATCTTATGAAGTCTTTTATTATAACGTTTGTACCCTTTACTTCTCTAAGTATTCCTTCATCATTTATAGGTTCAAAATTTCCAAGCTTGTCATCGTTTCTCTTTATAAAACATTCGCTTCTAAAGTTTTTAAAGTATTTAACAATTGTGGGTTTTCCATACCATAGTTCATGAGGTGTTTTTTCAGTTTTGACTCATACATGGGCCTTGTTGAGGATATAAAAAATTGTTTGTATTGCTTCTCCCCAAAAGGTGTGGGATACTCTAGACTCATCAAGCATAGCACATGCCATCTATTGAAATTTCCTATTAATTCTCTATGCTACTCTGTTCTATTGAGGAGCTTTAGTTATGGAGAATTTTCCTTTGACACCATGTTGCTCACAAAAATTGAAGAATTAATATGATATAAACTCTCCTCCTCTATTAGACGTAATAAATTTGAGTTTTAATTCCAATTCATTTTCCACCATAGCCTTGAATATTTTAAACTTTTCAAAAGCCTCATCTTTAAACTTTATTAACATAACCCGACACATATTAGTAAAATCATCAATTAATAACATGAAGTATTGTTCACCACAAAGAGAATTCTTTTTCATCAGTTTGCATGAATTAGTTCAAGAGGTTTACCTAAAGTACATTCTTTAGCTTTGAACTGAACTCTTGATTTCTTACCAAATTGACATGATTTATAGATGTTATTTTAATGTGGTATGATGTATGGCATGTCACAAGAAACCGCCTTCTTTCTCAATCTATACAGTTGAGAGAAGCATAGATGTCCCAATCTTTTATGCCATAGCCAAATTTCCTCGGTTTGGATCAAGAAGGATTATTAATTCCTCCCTTCAAGGATGTACACATTATCTGCAAGTCTGGGAAATTCCTTTGATTATTGTCTTAATTGTTCCCAATTCTTTAATTAAGTAATATTTAGACCTAAAAACAACTTCATGCCCTTGGTAACACATATGACTAACACTCAACATATTATGTTTTAATACATCAACATACAATGCATTTTCAGCTTCGGTTTTCTTTTTTAAGATCACAAATCCTTTTCCTTTAATGGTAGTTGGTGAATTACTACCAAAGGGTACATCCTTTTATTTCTTAATTTCATTAAAATAAACAAACTTATCTTTGTCACTTGTCATATGTTTTGAGAAACCACTTTCAATATACCATGGATTCTCTTGATCTCTTGCATACAAGGCTAAATCACATTTTCGAGACAAAATTGATATTACTTTTCTAGATTTTGGGGAGGGTTATCTTCTACTCATGATGGTAAGATGGAATCATCCTACTTCTACATTCAATTTATTCATGTCCAAAGTTATTACAAATAGTACATTCAATTTCATTTTAAAGAGGAGAGAAGTCATAACAGGAAGACTTCTTTGAATGGTTTATATTATGTTGTTTTCTTTCTTCTCTAGTCATGATAATTCTATAAGCAACACAATTAATATCCTTGTGTCCAAAGTCATGGCAAATAAAGCATCGACCATTTAAGTAACAATACCTAGGAGTGAAGTAAAATTTTTAATAGCTTGGCCTTTGATCATGAAAAGGAGATATTTTTGTTTTCAGTTTCCTTACCTAAGTGTAGCTTGATCCTTCCTCATTCTGTTGAGTGTTTCTACGTTGGAATTAACTTCCCTTTACAGCATCGGCATACCTCTTAGTACGTGCTTTAGGACATATCATAGATATTGATGCTTCATCATTTTGATTTGTATTATATCCAAAGCCTATCTTTATTAATGTATAATGTTGAGCATTAATAATTTCATCTAAGGTAGAGAGTATTCTTTCGGATTAATCACATAGTAAGGATTGGATCAACCTTTCGAACCAACTAATGTGGTTCATCCTCAGGACAAGGTTTCAAATCCTTTTGCAAATATGAGATTTAGATTCAACTTTGCCTTTGTTTTCTCAAGCCTTTTTCTTAGTCCCATAATTTCAAGTTCTAGATTCTCACATTGTTTTTCCTTTTCTTAGACATTTTTCCTTGATGCTTCCTCTTATAATTTAACCTTTTCTAGGAAGATTTTTAGTTAAGTTATTTCTTTAACTAAGTAATTCTCCTCATACATACTAATTTCTTTTACTTGATTCTTATTTACAATGTTCAGTCTATCAAAATCCTTTAATGCAACCATTAAATCATAATAATTATCATATTCACTTCCAAATTGATCTTAAAAGGCCATAAGTAATTGTATTCTTGATTAGAATCTGAATCATCATCCTGATTAGTGGAAGAAATTTTCACTATCATCATGTGTGTAAAAACTTTTCTTCTTAGTAAAACTTCTTTTGACATTTTTCTTGGAGATATTCATTCCTTTTTCATTCTTATCATGGTTTTCTTTATAAGGGCATTTAGCAGCATAGTGACCTACTCTTCCATAAGAAAAATATTTAAAGGGAATTTTACCTTTGAATTTACTAGTTTCCACTTGCAACTTCTTGACAAAGTTTGCTTCTTCTTCATCTAAAATGTAGTTGCCATCATCTGGTTCTTGCTTCTAATTTCCTTTAACTGTAGCCTTGAAGGAAACTTCTATAATATCCAATGTATTTCCCTTTCGTTATAATCTTGTAGGTAGTCAAAATTCCATGATGTCTTTCTAGAGTAAGACTACTTAAGTCCTGCATTTCTTCAATGAAAAAAACTTTGGCATCGAACTTTGGGGTTAGCAATCTTAAAGTATTTTCAATAATAGTAGAATTCTCTAACTTGTCGCCAAGTCCTTTCATAGTATAAGTAATTTCTTCTACACTAAGGAAAAAGTTCCCAATGCTTTCATCATCATGCATTCTAGGAGACTCATGTTGAATTCTATGTGATTGAAGTTTTCCACTTTTTACCTTAGTGTCACCTTCATAGGTTTGTACAAGCTTATCCCATATTTCTTTTTCGGTATTCAACTACGTGACTTTCATAAATTCAGATTAAGCTAATCCTCCTAAGATAACATTTACTACCTTTTACATGTTCTGATAATTCTTCTTTCATGCATCATTTATGGAAATGGAGTTTCGATATTAATATCCACCTTTAACAATCCCCCAAACATCAACCATTAGTGGCTGCAAATATGATCTCATTCTAACCTTCCAAAATATGAAGTTAGTTCCATTAAATAAGAGTGGCTTGGCAGAGAACATTCCATGCTCACTGCTCATCATGTTGGATTGTCCTTCAAGAAATCAAGCTTTTTGTTAGGGACCTTCTCTAATACCAATTGTAAGAAATACTGAGAGTGATGGGCGGATCAATATTTCATTCCCAATCAAATTTATTTATGTTTTTATCTTTTGTCACCATTAACACATTATATTGCAGATCATAAAAGACATGAGAAAAATAAGAGAAAATAATAAACGCAAATCAACACATAGGGACATTGATATTTAGGTGGAAAACCAAGATGGGAGAAAATCATTGTTGTTGTCTCTACCTTGTCTTCTTATTATTATAGAAAGATCTTTTACAATTTCCACTAGTGCAAGCTTTTTCTAGTTCACATGATTCCACCTACATAAGGTTCCTACCTTCACTTAGATTTTCTAACTGCTATTGGAAGCAAACAACCACTCCCTCATACATCTAATGATCCACTTTTCACAATGTTTCAAACTAGGACCACCTGTAACAAAAATGGATATGATTGGTCACTAGACCTACAAGCAACCAAGAAGTCTTTTCCCTAAACTTATTCAATCATACTACCACCTTCATCAAACTAAATCAATAAATCTATACCTTATGCAATACATCACCAAGCAACAATCAAAATAAGCAAGAAAACAACAATATGTTATGACTTATCTTTTGTTTCATACACTTTCAACAAATTTACGATATATACCTACACTTTCACAATTATAATGTCTGGAAATTTCCTTTCCCAACACCAAGATCTCAAGAAAAATTTAAGTGTCTCTATCATTAAATTCTTACATACATAGTCATAAGTATTGAGAGCAAAAAAGTTATAAAAAATTTCACTATCTGACATATGTAATCAAGCAAGCTTCACTGATTTTGAAAGACATGTCTTCATACACAATTATAATCATTGATATTCCTTTTTACAACATAAACAAGAGATATATGACCAGATCCAAGACTTCACTGCTATGAATATGAAAACAAACAGACCTAACTAATTTAGTGGCTACTACAAGATGATCTCTAATTTGTTCATTGCATAAGGACATGGAAGTCAACCAAAGCTTCATTATTTTGTATAAAACATGGACATCAAAACCCTACAATGTATACTATCAATTCTTTACCAACATTATAGCCACAACATCAATGTGAAGTACATGTTACAAAACAAGCCCTGCAACCATCACTATTAGACAATCTCTGCTGTAGATATGTTCACTAAGAACAATATGTAGTAGCAACCATCAAGTTCACAACAAAATTAGCCTAAAATATTTGAGTACAACCTCTTGTAGCAATGAATCTTCGAACTAGGCACATATATGTACTCAAGACAAATATCCAACCATGACTATCTCGTTGTTCAAAGTCATAACCTCTACATAAAAATCACACCCTTCAAGCACTAAATGATACATATACTGAAAGTAGTAATACAATCTCTACAAACTAATGACAATCTTATATCCTCTATTTACATCTATGCATAATAACATCCCCAAAATAAATCCTTTATGTCCCTATGATACCCTTCAAAAAATTACTCAAAAAAATTCACAACAACGATATACTAATCTTCTAGCCATATCATAAAAAATTAACAATAGTGGAGCATAAATAGGCATCAATTTCATAAGGATTCTTAATCACAGTCCTCATGTGGTAATAGTAAACTAATGTACATTAGAGCCTCTGCAAAAAAATTTAGCAGTCATTTAAGCCACATAAGTATGTCTGTGTGGTGAAGGAAACACATACAGATCTCTACACTACGTACTGTAGAGATTATAAGCATATATAGTCAAATCCAAGTGATAGTGTGCTTATTCTAGGGAGATGGATCTAAGGATGTACATCTCTCTGTAGAAAAACAAAAACAATAATCTATGAATAAGAGTTCAGATCAATCGATTAAGCCTTAAGCACAAAGCCTTCGAATGTTTCTCTGCATATAACAATCATTTCACATATATATGTCTCATTTCACATATATATGTCTCTATGGTGAGACAAATATAAAATTAATAGTGATGACAATCCAGATCTAAATCATGTAAATATCTACCCTACAAACTTTTCACATCATTCAATTGACCGTACATATGTATCTTTAGAAAATAAGACTTTCAACCCAATATTCTTCCTTAAAAACACAAAGCATATATAATTTAATCCACAATGCATATCATCATGAGATAATGATCAATGTGTGTAAGCAAAAAAGGCAACAAAACCATGTCATTATTTATTCAGATGTACGATATATTGATGCACATGAAGTAGCTAAATTTTACCAATCAAAAGGAATTGGTCATTGATCCATACACCTTATATTTAATCATATGAAGACTCTGAGATTTCTTTCTCCTCCATGCTCCCTTGTGTAGACCTGTGCAAAACAAAAACACCAAATGCTCTAGTCTGATCTCCTTTTATAGCTATATGATATCTAAATACTACAGGAAAAGGTCAAGGTGATTGTTGATGGCAAAGTGGACCCTGTGAATTCGTTTTGTGTGCACGAAATATGTGGGAAAAACCATGGTTTTGCTCATGGTTTTTATTATTTTACTGCCCATAGGCATGGCCACATGGATAATAACTGGAAATATTGGTTGTAGTCAACATACTAACATGGCCTTCCCAATGGATGAAACCTTCCAGCCAAATTGTTGAGCCTTCTTCCATGTGGATGAGGCTTAAACTAGGGAAAAACTACTCCACATAGTCAAAACATTCCATACTTATTCCTCATGCTCTTCAACACCTGTACACTTGTTTCATTAGAGAAATTTTGAAGTCCAAAATGGGCCTCAAAACAAAAATGTACAACAACAAAAAAAATTATAAAAACCATTACGATTCAAGATTATGACATCAACCGTGGGGGATTATTCACCATTTTTGGAGTAAAAAGATAAAAAGATTGAAAATTAAAAAACTACATTTTCAACTCGTATTTTCAGCTTATCTCCCTATAGTTTTACTCAAATTTCAAGCATAACCACTCATTGTATGGGGAATTTACTGCTTCACCCAAGGAGCAATAATGTTCTGTAGTTTTGATGGACCCTACTACATGAAAAATGAGAAATACATGAAAAAAATGATTGCAATCACATTTTTTCATGTATTTCTCATTTTTAGTGTAGCAGGGTCCAACAAAAGTATCAAACATGGGTAATCCTTTGATGATGAATTAAAATATGCATACATTGATTGCTCTCGTTTGAAATTTGAGTAAAATCATGGGGAGATAAGTTGAAAATACGAATTGGAAAAGTAGTTTTTTTTTTTCTTTTTTTCCCTCTAAAATTTGATGATGTAATCTAATATTATTTTATTATTTCCACTATTATTTTATAATATTCCTTACGAGACCCATTTTAGACATCAAAATTTCTCTAATGCTTACCCTATCAAGCCTCTGCAACTTCCTGCAATCAAACACCAATCCTGCACTACAATTTTATTGTGATGAATCTATCAAACAAACAACCATATTGTGATGAGAGTAGGTAGACATCAAGGACAATACATGAGACCTAATGCCAACATTTAGGAGGGTTATGATACAATTTCCATATCTTATGGTCCCAATGCATTAATTTTGTGGGATATTGAGGATATCTTATGCATATGACATATGAGTCTAGTAAGAGAAGAACATGAGGTTTGTCCCATGCGAAAGGATGAATAAGCCTTCAATGACTCAAATACATTTATCACCTCCCTATAGCTATGAGGACACCAAGGAACTAGATACAACTTTTTATGTATTTTAGAGGGAAACAATCATCTCTTCAAGGATTTTTCCCCTGAAACACTTTTTTTCATAATAAGGAGCCTTAGTAACCGAGTAGGGATTCAAAACTTTAGAGGAATATTGTCAGCATTACAGAAAAGATTTTGCCTATTATTTCAAATTTTCATGTTTCATGTATGAACACATTTGTGGACTAATGAAAAACATTATTTTATTCCTAGTTTGACTTTCCTTTAACGAACCTGAGTCTCCTTGGGTTAGGTCCCAACCCAAGTTCTCAAGCCCCCTTCTTGCACATTTATTTTCCGTACATTTGGTTGAGTTACGTTTTCTCTGCAAATCTCATCTCTAAAAGATATTTTCTTTGCAAGGTTTATGAATAAGCTTATTTCTCGATTAGTTTATGTGTCTTGCTTCGATGAACACAAAAATTGTTTCTTTTATGCAATGATATTATTCATTTAAAATTCAACTCATCCTTTCCATCGTTTTACTCCTCTACATTTAATGGCTTATCGGTTATTCTTGCACTTTGTTTTGATTAGTCAGCCATACATTTTTATTTCAGTTGAACAACATCTTCATAAGCATATTTAGTGTTGTTTTTATGCATTTAGTTAACTTACAACATCATTTTTTAAGCTACTATTAAACATTTATGGAATCTGCCAGTAAGATGAATTTTCCCAAGATGAGCTACAGGAAACCTTAGGTTTTTCTATACCTCACATGAAATGAACCATTGGGTGTTCTTGAGTTTGGATAGGACCTATTTACCCTTGTACAATCATCCTTCACCTTCTTCACCCCTTATACTGCATCTATACCTCATAGATTTTCTTGTGGATGTTTCCTTAGAAGGCCTCCATATTTGGACCTAAAGATTTTTTTTCATTCCCTAGCATATTATAATGTTCATTAGACATTGAAGTTGGATTTTAGAGGTTCAAACACCTCGTAGAAATTTTACCCTATTAGTTTAGCTTTCTTTCTGCAATTAGGGTTTGTTGTTTGTATGTATTTTTTTAACTACAAATTGATTTATCATACACCTTAGAATATAATTGATTTGTCTCTTGCATACTTGAAGTGATATGATTTTGTTTTTTGAAATAACATAGTTTTTTTCCCTCTCATTTACTTTCCTACAATTAGCATAGATTTATTTTCTTCAAAATAGAGTATGGTTAATTCTTATCATTTACCTTTCTACAATTAGATTAGGGATTACCTTTTCTCACTTACTTTTTACAATATAATAGGATTTATTTATGTCATTTCCTTTCCTTCAAGTTAGAACTCATATATTATTGTTCATTAGTTTCCTGAGCATTTCTTGTAGCTAGATAGCAAAAGTGGTATCTGTGCATTTTACTTCTCTTTAGTTGCATCAAATCAACCAAAGTAGAATATACTTCCCGATCCACATATAGTGTCGATGCTTCTTAAGTTTGTATGAATACCAGGTTGATAATTAAATTTGAGACCCTTAGAAGTTTCAACATTCTTGTTTTAATACTAAGGGCCATCACCTAGGTCAATGGGATCCAGGAAAGCGATAACATTACTCTAGATCATATTTTGGAGGATATTGAAAGACTAAAAATTTCCTTTAATTCATTCTCATGCATTAATTTTTACAAGTGGTACATGGATGCTGACAGGATTTCTAAGGAATAGCTTCTCATGGATCGGGGATTATGACAGGTGACCAAGATTGTGGACTAAGAACATTAACATTTTTATAACAGGTGATAAATGGATGGGAATCTTCGTGTCGTTCTTTCTTAATATGATTTACTACTTTGCAATAGTTTTTCATTGTATATATCATGTTATATTTTTGCAACTATTAACAATTTTGCTATTTGATAGTAACTCAATAGGTTTTACTCTATTTATATTATGTGCAAACAATGTAAGCATTATTTCAAATGTATTTTGATATTTTTTTTTGATGCATCACACTTTAGGATTTGGGAAATGCCTTGATGAATACAAACGTTAACGTGTATATGAAAAATGTATTTCTTTTTATTATGAATGGAAGTATGGTTTTTTTTCCCGCGAAGAAAGATAAATTTAAAATAAAATTATAATTAGTTTATTTTTTTGTTTTTTGTTTTTACTTTATCAAAATGTGAGATGTAACATGTAGCAAATTTTATTATGGATTGATGCCTATTACCATATAATCTATATGGATGTGCTAGTTTAAATATATAGAAAAATAACAAGTGCCTAGCTTTCCTCCTTTTTGCATTTAAATTGACATTTTAAAGATAAATTTAAAAACGTAATACCTTTAGTAAGATATATATATATATATAATATTATAAGATATATATTATAAAAATAATATATTATATAATATATATATTAATATATAATTCCAGTTTCCAGTGATTCACGAACATCCTTGGTCAGGGGTGCAGGCTACGTACGTAAATCTAAGGCCGATCTCCAGGATAAACCCTCGCAACACAGACTGACCTAAGGGCTTCGGGTAGAATTGACTGTGACTCCCGTTTTGGTGAGCACGATACCGTTGAGCTAACCCTAGGGCCTTAACTACGGAGTTCTGATGGGATCTGGGCATTAACCCTGGTATGATCGCAAAATATATATATATATTATATAATTATATATAATATTAATAATATTATATATATATATAATATATTATAATATATATATTATATATATATATATTTAATATTTATTTATTTATTTTTTAAATTTTTATTATTATCATTTGGTTGGAGGCAAATTATGGATAACTTTTTATAGATTACATGCCATTTTATTGATACTCAAATTTATTGGATGGAATGAAGTCAATTACTAGACCACACCAAGTCACATAACTTATTAGTATTACCATTATCATTTTTCAACAATTAATGAGAGATCCTTCCCAAGATCCACAATTCCCAAACTAATTGAATATGCATCGATACTAAGATGTACTTCCACTTGATACCATGAAGATATGATTTCTTTAGACCACTAAATCAATTCCTTGCTTGTAATAGTTGAACTACTAGCCATTATATTTATTTTGATTTATATTGAATCATTATATTATTTGGAATCCATCTTTTGATGATTTAAAAGTGGAAAAGGTGAAGGAATAAACTCATAGGGCCACGTTTACCCATCGGTCCCAGTTTGGCAAATTGAGGTCTAAAACCTTCCCAATGTAGCTTGTGGCATCAAATGGAATTTTTGGGGGATAAAACTTTGCTACTAATTTGCAAGCAACCCATAGTGTTATTATATACAAATATACCTTTATAACATCACAAGAATAATCTAAATCAGAGTCTATATGCAAAAGTTATGCAATTCAAAATTTGACCATCATGATTCGAGAGGATGCCATGTAAAGCCCTATTATTCGTGGAAAAGTGGATAGCCATGTGATCACGATGATGGGAACTCTAGAAGATTTGATATTGTAACTCTATTTAAGAGTTAAATGAATCAAACTTAACCACTAGTAGGCTATTAGGTTGTATTATAATGAAACCACTAGGAGGAAAAGGAATTCCATTCTATTCAAGTGCATTTTGTTGCATATATGAGTAGAGTAGCTGAGAGTGGATAGATAGAGAGAGAACAAACAAAGTTTGTGCATTGTAGCACCCCATGGGCCAGAAGTCTCAATTATTTGTATTTTCAACCATTTTCATTTAGGGAAAGAGAGATCAGAGCAACCTCACCTTCGAGTTGGGTTTTCTCCCAAAAGGGTTTTCTAGGTCATATCTTGTAGTTGTGAGTAATTGTATTGTTGCATGTTCTCTATTTTCTACATATTCTATATTACATCTATAGAATAGTAATTCAATAAATCTAGAAATTGAAGGAAAATAACCCTCATAGTATATATTTCCAATTCTTAATATAAAGTTACTATATATATTGTGACGAACTATCTAGTAGAATATCCATGACAGTTTATGGATCATATTGGTATCATAGAAAGTTTCTTTCATTATATTGTAAGGAGAAACAAGAGATCTAGATTAGATAAGCCAAGAGTTAGAAAACGCCAACCATGACCAATTAATTTATTAATAACACTCATGATTCTGTACATGATATGTTTATGAGATTGGTAGCATAAGTTGTAGAAATAAATTGTAGTGTGAGCCTCCTAATGGTAGTTCACTAATAATCTTGGGTTATTTAAAGAAGATGGAGGTTGTACTATAGAGGTAGGATCGAAGGGGAAATTAATAAATCAAGAAGAATGAATGAGGGAAAAAGGAAAGAATTTGAAAAGGAACAATAGAGTTTGTAATGTGAATCATTCAAAATGAAATAAAAGGTCAACATCAAGCCATATCAAGGTGAGGTTGATTCTCTGAAGTTAAATTGCTAGCTATGAAAATGATAAGTTTATTTTAGTGTTCATAATATGGATGAAGAACAAAAGATTACATTTTATCTACTAAAATTAGAGGGCCATGCCATAACCTTGCAGGAAAGCCACATAGATAGGTTTAAGTTAAAAAGAGATCCTCTAATGACTAAGTGGGATTGTTTCAAAACTCTCATAAACTCACGGTTTTACCCTTTTGTGTATGTAGAGGACTAGTGGATTCAATTAAATTACTTTGTGTAGAGACAAGGGAAAAATATACAAGAGTACACCATATAATTTATAAAGATAGCCATAATGTTGGATATATAACC
Organism: Pinus taeda; assembly: GCA_000404065.3. Lineage (NCBI taxonomy): Eukaryota > Viridiplantae > Streptophyta > Pinopsida > Pinales > Pinaceae > Pinus > Pinus taeda. The sequence continues at coordinate 71,947 of APFE030457972.1, forward strand.
CAAGAATTCAAATGTACTCCTTAAGTATTTGGGGGGTCTACACAGTCATCTTGTAAAGCAAGTGATATTGTTTAAACCTAGAAAGGTGGATAAGGCTTGTGGATAGGGAAAATACCTAAAGAACATAGGCTAGAAGGAAGGAAAATCAAGTGGATCAAAGTAGAAGGAGCACCAGGAAGCTTCCAAGGATGGGAAGAAGAAGTTGAAAGGGGCAAAACAAAAAGGGACAACAATCACAACACACCCATGTAAATATCCTAGCAACCACTATAACATTGATGGTCGTATAGAGGACAAGTGTTGGAAGTTGCATCTAGAGCTCAACTAAAAGAAAAGAAATAAGGGTGCCAAGAAGAAAATTCTTATGGTCACTAATTCGAGCAACTACATGGAAAGTGTCTCAAACATGGATGAGAAGATTATCTATACATAAGTGTAGAAGGGAGTGAATATGAATAGCCTCTAGAAACATGAAGAGAAAGAGATGGAAATGCTCTTCCATATAAATATACAGGTCAAGAAGATGAAATTTGATTGCCTATTCGACTTAGGATCAAAAACAAATTCTATAGCAACGGATCAAGTCAAGCAACCAAGACTAGAGACTCATGACCATCCTAACCCATGTCCATTGGGATGGGTCATATAATGCCCCTATCTAATCCTATTGTCTTACATTATTTTATTAGTCTACTTATTGAATGATTGACTTGTGTGATTGATTCTAATAAGAACTATTATTATATGCCTGAGGTATGCATATGCTAGTTATGTACCCAAAACTCACATGAATACTATTCGAAAGCTTAATATGTTAGATAATTAATTAATGGTTAAGCTTGATTAATGCTCAAGCTTATGCTCAACCCTAAGCTTGATTAATCACTAATATTGATTAGTTATTAATTAACCTTAAAACATGATTTATAATTAATGATTATATTTTAAATATGGTTCATTTAATAATTAAATTTATAGGATTCTTAAGGTTTGATTAACATTTCAAGGATAATATTATTTTGTTGAATTAATGAGGGGTGGTTGGGAAATGTGGCTATTAATTAGGGGAGAAATAGGTAGGTGGAGGGACAAGGAGGGGTGTGGCTTGAGGAAGGTGTCAATTGGGAAAGTTAAAGGCATTGAATTGAACATGTGGATTGGTTATTCCAATACATGGTCATTTGTAATAAATTTGAATGTAATGCTAAAAGTTTTAATGGTTTAACATCTTGTTAAATATTTTCTCACCTCGGTGGTTAAACTACTAATAACATAGCTGAGTTCATGAAGGATAAGTGTATGTAACATCCACACTATTACTTACGAACTAAAATAATATTAAACATGATAAGGTGTTATATTTAAATTCAACAAAGTAAATTTATAAAACATATGAACTCCATGTAATACACAAAAGAAGGTTGTTTCTATGTAAATATGTTGTTCTGTCATTTATGCATAATTGTTTTTATAGATTAGCTAAGGAAAACACAATGAAATTATTGGTTCTTAATTGACTTATTTGATATGTGCAATCCCATGTTTTTGGGGATTGATTATTTGCTACAACCAACAATTTCTTGTGAGTTAAATGTGTGCACTCTCAATGAGGATTATGATGGTTTTGTATACATAATTATTGTAAATTAAGATTTCATGGAACCTCAATGGGGCAATGGTATTATGTTTTATATTTTTCCAAATTTGTGTATCATGTAAGATGGAAAAGCCTCACCCAAACAGTGGATCATATGGACATGAACTAATATAAGAAGAATGACTAAGGAAAGCGGTATTTTTGTAAAAAGGCTAGATTAGTAAGTAAATACCATTAAGTAAAAATGATATGTAGTAATAATTAGGATTATATGGAAGCATATGCAGAGATGGTTGTCCCTATAATGACAGGAAAAAAAGGTTACAAATAAATGAAAAATAAATTCCAATTGGCCTATACTTTTTTGCCCTTCTTCTTCTCCACCCTTCACCAACCTTCAGAGTTGGGAGTGGGTGCAATTATGGCTAGTTGGTTTTCCATTATGTTCATTGAATGTTCTTTGTCAAATTCCAATCCCTCAGATCCATGAGTTCTTTTAATGCTGCTTACTTCCAGCTGAGATTCTTGTTGTTGTTTCATATTGTCTGACCCCAAATGAATATCTGGGGTATTTTCTTCTTGAATATAAATAAATAATAATAATAAATGATAATGAAAATTAATATTTAAAAAAATATGTATAACTATATTCCAAAAAAGTCGAAATAAGGATAGGAAATAAGGAGATATAGTTAATGAACTAGAGTGACACTACTGAAAACTTGAATATAAGAAATGAAAACCTTCTCTTTTAGAATTACAAATTATTTTAGATGAAATTATTGTTTTTAATAACTTATTATATTCATAAACAATAGACAATGGATTTAACAACTAATTGACAATTTCTTCTCTATAAAAATGAAAAAATAAAGAAAAAAGAAAGGGAGAAAAAATATCTAGATTGGAGAAAAATAAAAGCCAGTAAAAACTGCAATGACATTGTGTTAGTTTTAACCATCTTATCCATTGCGTTTCATCCTTGAAAGGGAGGCACTACATAATCTCCAGTAAGCATTGCATTACTGATATTAACATTTATGGTAATAAATCTGCTTAAAAATCTTCAGCAAGCATGGGATTCTCAATATTAACATTTAGTTATTTAATTGTTTAGTAATTCTTGAAAAAAAAAATATTAAAATGGCAATCCATTTGAAAATAATTCATAAAAATGATAAAATACCAGAAATTGATGAAGCTGTATTGGTACGCCAAAAAAAATATTGGCGTTTAAAACCCAATAAATAAGTGCACTGTTTTTTCGGAATATCAAGCTCGCACCGCAAATGTTGCCGTATAGTCAACCTTTCCAACTTTTTGGTGCAAAATTTGCATTTTGGCGTGCTGCTTTTGAACATCTGGCGATTGATACCCTCCATTTGGATTTGAAGAAACAATTGATATTATTGATAACCAAGACGAGGAGAAACCGCACAGTGAAATTAAAGAAGTCAAATATATAAATTAACACTTCTGGTTGTAAATCATGAACTATATTCAAAGCATTTTAATCAAAACATTATTAATTTATACTTACATTCTCTTTAATTTATTAAATTTAAAATCAAAATTAATTTATATTAAAAACATGTCTGTATAGCATTCACAAACTAAAATTTAAGTCGCGTAATTGATAAGAATATATCATATTTTTTAAAAAATTATTATAAAAATTTTAATTTATAATTTAAAACATCTCAATATAACATTCACAAACTAAAAATTTAAGTGGTGTAATTGATAATAATATACCATAACTATTTTCTTAGTTATTATAATAATTGGATTTAATATTCAACATCTATTAATGTATATTTGTAATAATCCTCTCTTAATAATAAATAATAATATATAAATTTATTATATAAATAATAAAAAAATAATTTATAAATGTTAAAAATAAATGATATTAAAATATGTACAAAATAAATAAAAAAAAAATAGTAAGAACAATATTAAATTTCTAATAGAATAATAGAAATAAAATAAGAAAACTATAAAATAAGAAAGCTAAAAATCAAAATAAAAGCAAAGAAATAAAACAAGAAAGCTAAAAATCAAAAGAAAGTTGTATGTAGATACATGGAGTGTGTGCATGTAGTTCCCTTCCAATGTTTGTTGTATTTAATAGATGGTGAGCAAGATGAAAGGCATTCTTGCATTCCATCATTCTAAGATTCAATCTTTCATTCTCTTGGGAGAATGGTATTTGTTCTATTTAATAGACGGTGAGCAAGATGAAAGGCATTCTTGCATTCCATCATTCCATCATTTTAAGATTTTATCTTTCATTCTATTGGGATAATGGTATTTGTTCTATTTAATAGATGGTGAGGAAGATGAGAGACAATCATTCCAATATTCTATTTTTCATTCTCTTGGGAGAATGATATTCGAAGACTTAGGAGTCACTAGCAGTAGTACGTTGATTGAGGGCTCGGAGGTGGCGAGTGGTAGCAAATCTTTGCGCAATTGAACCTACGGTTGGATAGAAAGTCGTCCCTAAAACCTTGTTGTTATTTGGCAGACATTGATCATAAATAATATAGGTAAGTGCTCATTTCTTTGAATTTAATATTAATTAGGAAATTAACTTCATATTTATTTTGGACAGTTACATATTACATTCTTTTTAAATTTTATTAAATTTAAAATTAAAATAAATCTATATTATTTATTAAAAACATCTCTACATAACATTCACAAACTAAAACTTAAGTTGTGTAATTGATAATAATATAACGTAACATTTTTTTAAAATTATTAGGAATAATTTGATTTAATAATATTGCTTTCTCAAATTTTATTAAATTAAAAATTAAATAAATCTATATATTTATTAAACATCCTATATAACATTCAAACTAAAATAAGTTGATAGTAATGAAGTAATATACTGTATATTTCTTTTTAATTATTATGGATAATTTGATTTAATATTAAGATCTATTAATATAGACTTATTTTCTTTAAAATTTATTAAATTTAAAATAAAAAAATTGAATTATTTATTAAAAACATCTCCTATAGCATCACAAACTAAAATTTAAATTGTGTAGGATATACTATTACTGTAACATTTCTAAATTATGATGAATAATTTGATTTGATAATTCAACATCTAATATATACTATTTTTTTTAAATAATTAAATTAAAATTAAAATAATCTATATTATTATTAAAACATCTCTATTTGACATTCACAAACTGAAATTTAAACTGTGTAATTGATAATAATATATTGCAACAATTTTTTAAATTATCATGAATAATTTAATTTAATAATTCAACATTTATTTTTAATGAGTGAGAAGTAGATTCTTAACCTCCCCACCCAACTTCAATTTCTGCTAATAAACTATGGAGGTAGAGAAAGTGTCACATATAATATAGCAAGTTTTAGAAACCTAATATCATTTTAAACTTATTTAGGTTTTACAAGTTTACCTAGTACCAGACAGTAACATGTCAGAAAGTATTGTGGTGCTGTCAGTCAACCAGATTTTCGAGGTCTCGTTGCTGATGATAACTGATTTGCAATTTTAAAATATATAAATTGCTGGTGCTGTTGTGTTGCTTGGTCACATGGCTACAGGTCTGCACATTCAAAGTAATTTAAAATCATTGCATCACTAGGCTGATTGGTAGGGAGTCTGACTCAATTTATATATGTAAGGTTTCTTGTTCACCTATGCAATTTTCTCGAAACAATACACGAAAAAAGTAAAAAATCATTGCATCACTTGGTTGATTGCTAGGGAGTCCTACGTGGACTTTTTGTGTCCACTTGGGGATAGCGTAGTCTAGATTTTAAATTGGTCTGAAAAGAAATTTTGGCACTGGAAAGAAATTTTTGGCAAAATTTGGTAATTTTTTTTTAGAAATTTAGATATAGTTTTCCAGTTTTGAGATTTTGGGTATTTAAGTTTTTATGATTTTTAATAATGCTAAATTCATTTTTGTTATAAAATAAAAACAATATTCAAATATTAAATTTTTTATAAAAATAAATTACAAAATTCTAATTTACACAAATAAATTTATTACCTCAATAGACAACTTCCTTCCAACTCCCTTCCCTTCCCTTCTGGATTCTGCCATATTGACTGAGAATCCATTTCCCAAGGATTTGTGAACAATAGATGAAATTTACAATCGTCAAATGCGTTTGCTTCCTATAGGTGAGATTTATAATTGTCAAATGCGTTGGCTTCCTATATTAGAGTGAAGTATTCAATTTTGGACGGAGCGAGGTCCAAAGCTATGGCTTTAAGGATTTTACAGAGTGTTTATAAAGGAATACGCTGAAAATCTAACGTATGTTGCGCATGCTTATGATGATGCGGATTTTGGGCGGTAGTAACCAAATAGGTTGCTCATGATTAGGTAAGTTTTGGGTAATGGTAATCCATCAAATTTTTTTTTACAGTCACCTTGAGTGTAGGTGAAACATGTTAATATTGGATAGAAGAATTATTTGTTAATCAGTGTAAAAGTTATGTAGATTACATATTTTTAAAATATTCCAGAATTATTGAAAAAATTAAATCAAATTTGAAAAGAGATGATCAGATTCTAAGATATTTTTAAAATATACACTCCACATAAAAATATCAGTTCATCAATAAAATAAAATTGTATATTTTTAAAATATACACTCCACATAAAAATATCAGTTCATCAATAAAATAAAATTGTTATCATCATAATTAAAAAAGAAAAATCAAACTTCTTAGTATAATTTTAATTTTTCAAAAATAGCTTTCCGCTCGACTTTTTCCCAACTTATCCCATCAGAAATAAACCTTATACAAAGAAAATAATTTACACTACATATATAATAATGAGTCAGTGACCAATCAAGTTGCTCACGGATTCAGTCTCAGTTTCCTTCAGTGTAGTCATTGCAAAAGATCATCAACCATACATGTATATAATGATTTCTAATGATTTCGCAATGTCATTTTGATGACAAAATTTAAGCGATTGAGTGGAGGCTTTGTGTATCGTAATTGCTTCGAATCCCTGAGGCTTTGTGTACGTTTCTAGTTTTGCCCCAGATATAACTTAAACACAAAGTATTGAATTTCTGGTTTTAAAAGAAAAGAAAGGAAAGAGCATTACATCCACTGCCCACTTCAGTCGAAGCAGCCTGCATACTATATAAAAACTCCTCCATACTTACGATCAACACCTATTTGCTACTCATTCATTCAGCAGGAGCTGCCAAATTTGTGTAGTATTAAATGAGAGATGGCGTCCAAGGTTCTAGGATTTCTCAAGGACAAGAACATATTAATCACTGGATCAACCGGTTTCCTGGGCAAAAGTATTTTTGGCGTTATTAATGTTAAATTGATCTTTACATATATTTCGGTTTCAGATAACAAACTGTTAATTACTGTTTACTTGGTGCAGTTTTCGTGGAGAAAATCTTGCGTATACAGCCTGGGATTAGCTGCATTTATGGGGCTGAAGATGTAGAGTCAGCCAGAAACAGATTTAAAAAAGAAGTAAGAAATTTCATACGGACATTCATTGAGAATTATTTTTTATGCATAAATTTGATTAAAAACGGATGAAAACTATAGATTTATGCTAATGCAAGTTTAATCCATTGATTCTTTTGTTGTGGTCTTTCGAGATTGATCCAACATCTTAATCCATAGAAATTGTAGCTTTATGGTAGTGTGAGTCTCACCAATGGACTTTTGGGTGGTGGTTCTTGCAATTATCTTTATTTAAATTGTAAATTTAGGGAATATCTTAGAATGTAATGCTTATGGAAAATGTCAAACAAGATTTTAAGATATTTGCAGAATCTGCAATCCTGGTAAAAGTGGATCTAGTATGATCTAGAATATTAAGAATAAGAAAAATGAATAGATTTAACAAGAAGTGATGGGAAATGTCAAACAAGATTCTAATATATTTGCAGAATCTGCAATCCTTGTAAAAGTGGCTCTTGTATGATCTAGAATATTAAGAATCAGAAAAATGAATAGATTCAACAAAATTTTCTGTATAATATTCTATCAATGACGTTTTAAGAGGCGAATTATCCATCTAAATTTTATATATTTTACTGTTTTAATGCCTCTAATCGATCTCCTCAGTGCTCAGAAATTAATCCTAGACCTACAAACCCCTTTCAATGACAGGTTATGAGGCTGGAGTTGTTCAAGATTCTGACGGAGCAACAAGGAGATAATTTTGAAAGCTTCATATTCCAGAAAGTCGTTCCTGTTGTTGGACACGTCGCACTGGATCATAATCTTGGAATTGACGAGGAGGCCGGGAGAGGGCATCTCTGGGAGAATCTGGAAGCCGTTGTTAATAATGCAGCAAGCACAACGTTTGACGACAGTTTTGCGTAGTTCTAGTTATACCTAGGAAAAGACTCTATTTTAAGCAGATATTTATGTTGGATTTAGAGACGTCTCATTACAATAATTTATGTTAGACATACGTGCATTATGATTATGATATCAAATACTGCGAGCAAGATTACATTTATGTAATGATTAAATATGCTAAATAATGTGATTAATTAAGTTATGGCATTAAACGTATTTAAATAAGGATTTGGATACAAATACATATAGAATAATGT